>CM042181.1:44625703-44627349 GCA_023376005.1 Doryteuthis pealeii | reverse complement strand
CAGAGAGAGAATAAAGCCCCTGACTACCATGAGCAAAAACACTTCCGAGGAGGGGGGGTGTAGGGGTGGAAAAGGGGGTGGTGTGGGGCGGGATTAGGCTGATGATAATATTTAAAACGAAAAAGCGCGCCTGGTGACACCTACGCGCCTTGTCTCTTCCATGATAAAATTTCGTTTCGCCAATATTTCGGAGTTCTTTAGAATTCGCCATTTTTTGTTGTTTTGTTTTTTTACCCGTTCACAAGATTTGCTTCTTAATATATCCTACCTCTTTACTATACATATGTTCTTTTATTTATTCATATATATATATAATTATATATATATATATAATATATATGGGAGTAAATATGCGAAATAAATCCGACAATATATAGAAATTTTTGAAAAGATCAATGTTCCAAAAATGAGATGAATTAAGCGTTTCGGTTTCTTCAAACCTTCAATCAGGATGTATTATGGGTGAAGAAATTGATGGATGTTTAATCACGATGACAGGAGATTAAAAAATCTTATAAAAAATTTTTTTTCCCCACCTTAATAAGTCTGAATATATATTATATATATTATATATATATTATATATATATATATAATATATATTATTCTCGCACATACACTGAAATCAACAGTGATGATACATTAATTGAATTGATTGCTTTGTTCATTATTCATATTCCCAATATATTTCTCATGTATATATATATTATATATATATATATATATATTATTATTATACATATATATATATAGAAGAGAGAGAGATAGATGGAACAGATAAAGGATATGAAAACACACAATGTTGTTAAAATGAATATATTTTTAGCATTTTCATAGCTCATATTGAACAATATTTCGATTTATGAAAAAAACATCATCAGAGCTTGTTTTTAACCCGGACTCATTGAAAGAGAAGCAAAAAATAATATATCTATACCGTCGGATTCATTTCCTTACTCTTAACTCATATAAATACATATATATATTCCCACATGTGCATATATATATATATATATATATATATATATATATTATATATATATATATATACGCACAGTGTGTATGTGTATGAATATATGTGTATTGAATATTAACTTCGATTAAGTTCGATTATCTGAGGTGTAAAATTTATCATTTTAGATTACAAGAGATATATTTTTTTTTATTGGCATGTGAATTTTGATAACATCACTGGAAAATATTATACATACATATATCACAACATATGACATAAATTCATACATTCAGCATATATATATATATATATAAAATTTTATTTCATAACATTATTAAGATTTCATGAATTATAATGATTTTATAGCCAAGTATTTTTTTTTTAAATCGAGCGTCAGTAAAACATCCATTTCATTGAACTGCCAAAACAAATTCTCTACCGATCGATCTCGGATGACAGAAAAGTTGGCGCGAAAGATAGAGAAGATCAATACGGAGATGAAGGGATATGGAACGGAGATCGATATATATATTATTATATATATATATATATATATAGAGAAGAGAGAGAGAGAGAGAGAGAGAGAGACAAATACAAAGGCAGGCAAATACATGGATGCCGAGGTAGATAAATGTATATAATTGTATGTATGTAGAGATAGATAGATATGGAGGCTAAGATAGATAAATATA
>CM042181.1:44620703-44623203 GCA_023376005.1 Doryteuthis pealeii | reverse complement strand
AATGACTCCCCTCCGACAAATCGAAACGGGACCTCAGCAGGCATAGTCAGAGACCATATCGCTTCGGCCGCCGGTACATAGCGAACAATCCTGCGAAATTAACCTTGTAAATGATACTGACACGCCTCTACCATAGTAGGTAAGGGGACGTTGATTGAGTAGTAAACAAACCAGGCCGTAAGCTCTTCGGCGAAGTGAATAAGATTTTTGGATGTTGTTTTTTAGGAGCATTTTTATATATATATATATATATATATATATATATATATATATATATATATATATAATGTTCACTCTGCGATTCTTGTCGAAGATGTGTAAGTGATATCGATCGATGGTCGGATTCAAGGCTTTGTTTTCGATGGATCACATCTAGACAAGAAGGATTTTTCAGGTTTGGATCGAAACTCGGCTGTTTGTCGTCAGTTAGTGTTTGCACATATGTGTGTGTGTGTGTGTGTGTGTGTGTGTGTGTGTGTGTGTGTTTAAAATGGAACATGTCTAACATTAAAAGTGAATTTCTCTAAAGAGTCAATCGGCCAAATTAGAGTTGCTTTTAACACAATCTATCAATTCCGATCTGTTGGCTTTTAACAGAAATGAAAATAAAAACTGTTCGGCCTTCAAAAGCTGAATTATTAGACATTAAATACATTTTTTATTTCTACGTCAGCAGAACAGTCCATAACAACAATGATTCACGATGCCACAAAAGAATGACTTGTTTTTCTGCAGTGTTTCATTCTTCATCTTTTATTTTCTTTCTTCTTTTTTCACCTTCTTTTCCCACTAACTATTCTTTCTTTCTTTCTTTCTTTCTTTCTCTCTTTCTTTCTTTCACTCTTTCTTTCTTTCTTTCTTTCGTTAATGATCACGTCACAATTATTTCTTTCTTTCTTTCTTTCTTTCTTTCACTCTTTCTTTCTTTCTTTAATGATCACGTCACAATTCTTTCTTTCTTTCTTTCTTTCTTTCATTCATTCATTAATGATCACGTCACCTTTCTTTCACTCTTTCTTTCTTTTTCTTTTCTTTCTTCTTTCTTTCTTTCTTTCTTTCTTTCTTTCTTTCTTTCTTTCTTTCTTTAATTATCACCTCACCATTTCTCTCTCTTCTCTCTTTCTTTCTTTCTTTCTTTCTTTATTTTTCTTTCTTTCTCTTACTTTTTTTTCATATTTTTCTTTTTTCTTTCATTCTTTCTTTCTTTCTTTCTTTCTTCTTTCTTACTTTTTTCCTATTTTTTGTTTTTTCTTTTTTCTTTCTTTCTTTCTTTCTTTCTTTCTTTTCTTTCTTTCTTTCCTTTTTTATTATTTCATTATTTCTTTAATTTCCCTCTTCCACAAATTTTTTTCTTTTTTTTCTTGATCCTTTCTTTCTTTCTTCTCTTTATCATTTTTTTTTTTTTTATTTACCATTCTTTACTTTTGTCTTTTTGTTCGTTTGTTTCTTTTCTTCTTTATTTCATTTTGTTCTTTCTTTTTTTCAGTCTTTTTTCTTTTTTCTTTTGTAATTTATTTTTCTCTTTCTTTCTTTTGTTCTTTCATCTTTCTTTATTTTTTCTTTCGTTTTTTGTTCTTTTTCGTTTTTTCTCTGTTTCTTTCTTTCACTCTTTGTTCTTTCTTTCTTTCTTTTGTTTTCTTTCTTTTTCTTCTTTCATTCTTTTCTTTTGTTTTTTTTTCTTCTTTCAATTTCTTTTGTTCTTTCTTTCTTTCTTTCTTTCTTTCGTTGTTTCATTCTTTTTTTTGTTCTTTCTTTCTTTCTTTCTTTTGTAATTTCTGTTACTCTTACTTTCATTCGTTCCTTCTTCCTCTCTCTCTCTCACTCAATATTTTCTTCAACGTTTCCTTCCTTTATTCTATTTTTACTTTCCTTCTACCCTTCATTTCTTCATTTTTAACCCCTTTCCAATTTTATCAATTACTTTATTCATTTTCCTATTTATATTTTTTGCTCCTTCAATTTAATTTTTCTATTTCCATTTCCCCTTTTTTTTGCCCATCCCCTTTATGCATATTTCTCCCCACACGAATCCTTCACACTTCACCTCATAATTTTCCCTCCAATATTCTTTTTCATCTCGAATCTATTTCGATTCAATTCAATCCCACCATCTTCTCTATTCAGATTCGTGTGTCCTTCCATATTTCAAACAATTTCAAAGTCCTCAGGGCCGATTTAACAAGCCAATATAGAAGCAGACTTCATTATATAAGTAAACCTGAATTTATGGAAGGCTGTAGGCAGCAAAAAATAAACATAAAAATTGAAATAAGTAGATAAAATAATTCGTTTTCCATGTTAGAATGGAATAGAAAAAAATATTTAACGTTTAATAATAAGTCTGGAATAAATAACTTTTCATTAATGTTATAATGAGAAAACCATATGTAATAGCGATCTTCAGTCAAGTTTATTTCTTTTTCATTTTTCTGCAATACTCTAAAGATCGCTATAATTTACGTGAAACTTTTAGTAACGACTATTCATATTCTTTACACAC
>CM042181.1:44603203-44608203 GCA_023376005.1 Doryteuthis pealeii | reverse complement strand
CGACTCAAGTACTTGTAGCTGAAGTTCACAGCTAGCACCGCTGAGGATGGAAATATATATATATACTAGCAAATATATGCACCCTCCGGGTGCAAGTATTTAAGTTTTAATGTAATGAAATATCGTATTAAATTAGAAAGTCTAATAAGAAGGCAGATAAAAAGATATGTAACAGAGTGGGGGTATAATAGAAAAATAGAAATGAAACTTACTCTTCTATCACTGCCGTCTTTCATTGCTGAATTTTACTTATTTAACTATTTAGTTAAAAGAGGAAGTGAAGAATAAAATGACAGTTATTTTTTCTTGTTAATGGATTTCATTTAAGATTCATTGGAGAGATTTTTGCTTATATTCATTAAAATAAAGCCAAACAGTTAGAAATCAATAATACTAAGCACATATTTAATAAAATCACATTTTTAAGATCAATATGCAAATTAGCCTTCCCGTTCACACTGCAAACCGCTATTTTTTGTATATATAAATACAATTGCATGTTATTACTATGTAGATATGGACAACACTAATAAAAAGGTGAAGCAATTTTATTAATAATTGAGGTTTAAATATAAATGAAGAATGTGATGTAAATAACTATGTTAATTGTGACTCGATTAGTAATATAGTTTCGGTTACAGACAGAAAAACACACAATCTCCATTATAATAAGACTAGCAAATATATGCACCCTCCGGGTGCAAGTATTTAAGTTTTAATGTAATGAAATATCGTATTAAATTAGAAAGTCTAATAAGAAGGCAGATAAAAAGATATGTAACAGAGTGGGGGTATAATAGAAAAATAGAAATGAAACTTACTCTTCCATCACTCCCGTCTTTCATTGCTGAATTTTACTTATTTAACTATTTACTTAAATTAGGAAATGAAGAATAAAATGACAGTTATTTTTTTTTTTTTGTTAATGGATTTCATTTAAGATTCATTGAAGAGATTTTTGCTTATATTCATTAAAATAAAACCAAACAATTAGAAATCAATAATACTAAGCACATATTTAATAAAATCACATTTTTAATATTGATATGCAAATTAACCTTCCCATTCACACTGTTAACCGCTATTTTTTGTATATATAAATACAATTGCATGTTATTTGTATGTAGATCCGGCCAACGCCGGGGTCCAGTGGCTTCGGCCCTGGATCTTTACTAGTTAATAGCGTCGATCCCAGGGGGCCATCCCCCCAGGCAACACCTGCCCCCTCGATTTAAAGGGGCAGGGCTGGGTTTATTGCCCAGTGCCTGAGGCGCCCCCCTTGAGGGGGAATGCCGACGGGATCGACGCAATTTTTCACCTGCCACTCCACGAGCTTCGGCCGTGGGTGGTCCCACGTTAATAGGGACTTTGTGCCTGACCCGTACAAGTGGGGTACGCGGTAAATACAGTAGATATGGACAACAGTGGCTTCGGCCTCTGGACCATTGATATAATTAATAGCGTCGATCCCAGGGGGCCATCCCCCCAGGCAACACCTGCCCCCTCGATTTAAAGGGGCAGGGCTGGGTTTATTGCCCAGTGCCTGAGGCGCCCCCTTGAGGGGGAATGCCGACGGGATCGACGCAATTTTTCAACTGCCATTCCATGGGCTTCGGCTCGTGGGTGGTCCCACGTTAATGTGCCTGACCCGTACAAGTGGGGTACGCGGTAAATATCGTATGTAGATATGGACAACACTAATAAAAAGGTGAAGCAATTTTATTAATAATTGAGCTTTAAATATAAATAAAATCATGAAGAATGTGATGTAAATAACTATGTTAATTGTGACTCGATTAGTAATATAGTTTCGGTTACAGACAGAAAAACACACAATCTCCATTATAATAAGATATATATATATATATATATATAATATTGTGTGTGTGTGTGTGGTCGAAAGTATTGGTTGCGTACAGAATGATAAGCAGTAATATATTATATGCGTATGCATAAAAACAGTACAACAACAGCTACATACACGAACGTACACGAAGTTCCCTATATAGGTGTGAACTTATTAATGTGTACCAAGAGAAAGTTTCAGTACCTTTAGGGGGGGGGTGTATTTTCTTTGGTGTGTGTCTTTTATGGCATATATTTTTCAAGGGTGGAATATTGTTTTTTTGTTTCACATATCTTTCAACATAATGTCTTTCGCTTCCATTTTTTATGCAAATCTTGCCCTTCAGAATTATTCATTGTAATATTTTTTTTTAATTTTATTTTTTTAATTTCTTTTTTTTTTATTATAAATTTTAAATTTGTGTTATTGTTATTCTTTTTACTGACAACTCAAGCGTATCTGTCCGCCTTTGAAGACAACACATTTCGCTTCGTCATTCCTTTCTGTCTTCACGTCACCAGCCCATAGATAAATATCTAGACGTTGCGCAAAAGTGGTCGTTTTTTTTTATTTATTACAAAGGACACTGGGTCTTTCGTCTTTGTTAATATTTCCGTTGAAAGAACCTTTGGTTAAATCCTACTTAACGGACTTAAATTCAACCATGTCACCCCGCCGAAAGAAAAAAATACTAAAAATCAAGGAATTAATCGAATTTAATAAATCCTTTTATGTTGATACATTAATGAATAAAAGATATAATGCACCAGTTATTTTATTTAAAAACTTTTAGATTTTTTCAGATCAATTAACTTTGAACCACGTGAATCTGTGTTACCGCGTATCTTTGAGGCGTAACACAGATTGACGTTGTTCAAAGTTAACTCAGCTGAAAAAATTTAAGAGTTTTCAAATAAAATAACTAGTGCATTATAGTGGTTATTCATTGATATATCAACATTGAAAATTTCATTAAATTCGGTTAATTCCTTGATTTTTAGTACTTTTTTTTTCTTTCGGCGGGGTGACATACAATGGTGGAATTTATGTCTTTTAAGTAGGATTTAACCAAAGGTTCTTTTTACGGAAATATTAACAAACACGAAAGACCCAGTGTTTGTTTGTTCTAATTTTATTATCTTAAATGCACAAATTGTTTTTCACAAATGAAAGCGGATATTATTTTTTTTGGTTAAATCCTACTTAACGGACATAAATTCCACTATCGTATGTCACCCCACCAGAAGAAAAAAAATTAAGGAATTAACTGAATTTAATGTAATTTTCAGTGTTGATACATTAATGAATAACAGATATAATGCACCAGTTATTTTAATTAAAAACTTTTAGATTTTATCAGGTCAATTAACTTTGAACCACGTATGTTTGTGAATCTTTGTTACGCCTCAAATATACGTGGTTCAAAGTTAAGTAACCTGAAAAAAGAGTTTTTGAATAAAATAACTGGTGCATTATATCTGTTATTCATTAATGTATCAACACTGAAAATTTCATTACATTCGATTTATTCCTTGATTTTTAGTATTTTTTTTTCTTTCGGCGGGGTGACATACGATGGTAGAATTTATGTCCGTTAAGTAGGAATTAACCGAACCTTTTTATCGTTTATTACTTTGAAAAACAAAATGTTAAACAACAATTGATATTCTACAGCCCCAGCTGATAGGGCGGTGTCATCATAGACCAATCATGGACCACTAGTGATAGGTTGTCATGTTGTATACCCTTAATTACTTCTTTACTTCTTACTTGCTTCTATATCTTGGACATCTCTTCTTCTGGCCGGCTTTGCTATTCTGATCGTCTATCTTCTATCATCTTGGATATCTTCTAAGGTCTGGAGCTGTCTTGGGGACTTCGGGTCTGGTCTTCTATAGTGATTTCTCGTTATCAGAAGCCCTGTGTCATTGTTAGTTTTTAGATAATAAACACAAGACTTCGATTTACTTTGGATCTTATTTTATTGTTAATCCCCAAACCAGACGTCTGCGCAGATCCTTACATCCTACGAGCTCGGCTTCCAACTTCTAACTGACTGAAACTTACTTTCCTTAAACTGGAAGACAGGGTCTTCCATGCCCTCCGGTTCTCACGATTTATCCCCGGAAGGCAAGCTGAGAGTGAGGTCAAGCGCCGTCACTCACTCTTAAGGCCATCAGCTGCACTAATCGCCATTATGTTTCTATACTACCCTATATAAGCATTAGGGATCCAATAATTATATAACTGTCAGTCATATAGAAATCTGATCTTTCTGATGAAATAAAATGTGAATTCTTCCAAGCTGTAGCCGGTTTAGTACTACTGTATGTTAGTTGGTTGGATTTTACGGCATGGAAACCTATTGGGTCATTTTATGCCGAAGATGTTTTGTTTTATACATTCTGGATGGCTACTTAATCAGTTATGGGTTTCGAATGGTAACAATTAAAGAGGGTGGGTCAACTCACACTTGGCGCTCTTAGAAAGATTAAAGAATATAGGGAGTGTTTACTTAAGATATATATAGCGAGGGTTAAATTAAAATGCAGAACTCAAGAGAGGGGTTGGTGACTTTATGACTTAATTGCCAATTACTGATAATTAAAAGGAGGAACATGATTTTTTTTCAAACATAATTTAATCATGGACATAAGGAATAATTAAGGATAATTTTGGTGTCATTAAACTAAACAGTAAAAAAGCCTTTAGGATTTAAAAAAGTGATTCCCTCAGCTTTAATATAATAATAATGGGCCGGGTTAGCTCAGTCGGTAGAGCGTTCGGCTAGAAACCACAAGGTTCCTAGTTCGATGCCGGTCCTCGCCAACTCAGCATATGAGTAGTACAGGGATCTGTGCGGTAAAGTAAGGAGTTGATGGTAGGTGTGGCGCTCCACATCAGATGCTAAAACAATCTCCTTGTTCTAGCGCTATTGAAAAGGGGATAGACACCCTCGCTGACTGGCTGATACCAACTTTAGGCCGCCCCGTCGACTTTACTTTTACTTTATATATATATATATATATATATATATATATATATATATATTTACCAACCCCTCCGCACGAGAAGGATGTGACACAAGGTCAATTTCTTAGGCGGAGTTTATCAGGTTTGAATTCAGAATTTTCCTTCTATAATTTTCGTGTCA
>CM042181.1:44593203-44598203 GCA_023376005.1 Doryteuthis pealeii | reverse complement strand
GAAGAAGAAGAAGAAGAAGAAGAAGAAGAAGAAGAAGAAGACGAAGAAATGTGAAAGAAGAAGAAGAAGGATGAAAGAAGAAGAAGAAGAAGAAGAAGAAGAAGAAGAAGAAGAAGAAGAAGAAGAAGAGAAGGATGAAAGAAGAAGAAGAAGAAGAAGAAGAAGGATGAAAGAAGAAGAGGAAGAATAAGGATGAAAGAGGAAGAAGAAGAAGAAGAAGAAGAAGAAGAAGAAGAAAGAAGAAGAATGGAAGAGGAAGAAGGATGAAAGAAGAAGAAGGATGAAAGAAGAAGAAGAAGAAGGAGAAGGATGAAAGAAGAAGGATGAAAGAAAAAGAAGGATGAAAGGAAGAGGAAGAAGAATGGAAGAGGAAGAAGAAGATAGTAAGAAGAAGAAGAAGAAGAAGAAGAAGAAGAAGAACAAGAACAAGAACAAGAACGCACTAATTTTGTAATAAAACCGTTAATTATAATTTTAATTTTTTTTTTAAATTTTAAGTCCAACACGGGTTAGGGTTAGGGTTTAGGGTTAGGGTTAAAGTTGGGGTTTAGAGTTAGTTTAATGAGAAAATAAATAAAATAATTATGGTTCTGTTTTTTTCAGGGTCACTCAAGTTACTCAGCTAGGAAATAACCTTTAGAAAGGTATCAATGATTTCTCTCGTTATTTTTAGGATTTTCCCAACCTGATCATTGTCCGTCTCGATACCGACTTCTTAATTGATAGATTTAATAAAATTTCGACGGTCAGAATTTCTTTTTTTCTTTTTTTTTTTGGTATGTTCCAAGTTCTCTCTCGTTGATTCTGTCTCTGCTATTTGGCCTCTTGGGGAACTGATTTTTGGTTCGATTCCATTCTTTTATTGCCAAACGAAAAGATTTCGCGAAACACCAGACATATTTGTTATTTTGACGTGTTTACTTAACTTTTTCTTTTTTTTTTTTTTTTTTTTTCTTACTTTTTTTTAATTTAATTTTTTCCCGCGCCAATTTGTTTATCTTAGATTTTATTTATTAGCGGCACGTTTTGTTTTTTTATGTTTTTTTTTTTTGTTGTATATTTGTTTTGTTTATTGGCTATTCTGACAAGCTTGATTCGATATCCAGCTGGGAATTTTAGTATAATATAAGATCTAGGCAACACACATACACGATCTATCTATCTATCTATCTATCTATCTATCTATCTATATATATATATATATATATATATATATATATATATATATATATGTATGTATGTATATAATTATGTTCAGATCTACCTGTATATTTATATCAACCTGTTGTGTGTATATATATATATATATATATATATATATATATATATATATATATATATATATATATATATATATATATATAAAGCATTCTGTTCAGATCTATCTATCTATCTATCTATCTATCTATATATATATATATATATATATATATATATATATATATATATATATGTCAGTCTGTTCGAATATCTATATATCTATCTATCTATCTTTCTATCTACGTATCTATCTATCAAAGACTATTCATATCTATCTATCAAAATCTATTCATATATATCTATCCATCAATCTATCAAAATTATTCATATCTATCTATCCATCTATCTATCAACGTCTATTCCTATCTATCTATCTATCTATCTATCTATACATCCATTCTAGTCTGTTCATATCTATCTATCTATCTATCAAAATCTATTCATATCTATCTATCCATCTATCTATCAACGTCTATTCATATCTATCTATCTATCTATCTATACATCCATTCTAGTCTGTTCATATCTATCTATCAAAGTCTATTCATATCTATCTATCTATCCATGCATTTATACAAGTCTACACACACACACACACACACACACACACACACACACACACACACACACACACACACACACACATATATATATATATATATATATAATATATATATCGATGCTGTTCATATGTATCAATACCAGTCTTTTTTATATATTCATCTAAGTCTCTTCAAATCTATCTAACTTTTTCTACAATAAATTTTATTTTTTCATCTATCAGATTGGAATAAAAGGCTGGATTATAAATGACAAACAAACAAACAAACAAAAAAAGGCATTAAAGATATTTAATCATTATTTCCAAGAAGCTCATTCCTTCTGTCAATGCTTATAAAAATATTTAGATTTTAGAGACCAACAAGTGTTCAAACATTTCTGTTGATGTCAAATTTTTCTCATTCATAATATATAACCTAAAATTGGATATTACATTTCACCAACTTTACACAGACACAAGCAGAAACACACACACACACATGTATATATATATATATATATATATATATATATATATATATATATATATAAGATTTTTTTGATGTTTGTTTATTTTTAGAAGCATTGTCGATAATATTTATATTTTTGCTTGAAGGCAACTACAATGCGAATATCGCATAAATTCGATAATTATAGAAGATAATAATAATGACAAGTGAATTCCGCAAAGAATCACTCGGTGTGTAGAATATCGTACAGACTGTTTCAACTTTATTAAGTCTCATCAGCGATATATACTAACGACTCCCCTCCGACAGGAATCGAAACCGTGACCTCTAGCAGGATAGTTAAACACTATACTGTTTCAGCCATGATACAGCACCGAGAAACTCATACGAAATTAACCTTGTCATTGATACTGAGGGGACTACTGCCATATGAGGCAAGCGACTCACTTATTATCTTCTATAATTATCGAATTTATGCGATATTCGCATTGTAGTTGCCTTCAAGCAAAAATATAAATATATATATATATATATATATGAGTCTAAAAATAGATGTGAAAAAATTTCTATCAGGGACTCCACTCTCAAAAAGTGTTTTAATACTTTTGAGAGGGGGTCCCTTGGAAAGGATTTTTCATTTATCCTCCTCATTTCATTCATTTTTATTTCATCCATTCATTCACATTACGATTAATTTTTAACTAAAAAATTTAGAAGCATACGCGAAAACTTAAATGATATATATATATATATATATATATATATATATATTATATATATATATATATATATAAGGATAATCTACTGAGTCAGACGAACCTACTATTAGTTTCGCATAAAGCTCTTCAGGGCTAAAATCTGAGTCAGATTTTAGCCCTGAAGAGATTTATGCGAAACTAATAGTAGGTTCGTCTGACTCAGTAGATTATCCTTATTACTTGGCTCTACTTAGGTATCGAGCACTTTTTACAAATTAGCTTCTCCTAGCGGTTATATGAATATATATATATATATCTTATATACATATATATACATATAAATTGTTTTTTCTTTTGGCCAAATACTATACCAATAGATTATTTTTTGTTGGTACGAATATCTTGGTCTTTTCTTTTTTTCAAAAATTTTTTTCTTCCTGGTTGATGTTTGGTAGTATATTTTTACAATCAAACTCTCTGCCGGGTTTTTTCTCTCCGCAAGGATCTACCAACACGCTTGGTATATTAAATTATATATATATATATATATATATATATATATATATATATACATATATATATATATATATATATATATATATATATATATCATTTAAGTTTTCGCGTATGCTTCTAAATTATTTAGTTAAAAATTAGTGGTTAGAGTCGTGGGAAATGGACTCGTCGATTCGAGTTCAATTCCTAGACGAAGCTGTTGGCATTTCACATAGCGCTAATACCCTTGGGAAAGGTATGAATCCATATATTCTCCTGCCAGCTATGGGTTAAATAGTAGGGCAGACTGGGCCCTTCAGCCTTGGGTAGGTAACCAGTCTAGGAGAGGGATAACTCTGACTTCAAAATTCCCTCCAGCTATGGATTAAATAGTAGGGTAGACTGGGCCCTTCAAACTTGGGTAGGTAACCAGTCTAGGAGAGGGATAACTCTGAATTCAAAATTCCTGAGGTCGGTCGTTGATTGGGTTTGTGGCAACCCTTGATGCACCAATTCTTTCCTATCGACTTTGCCAAAAAGTGTGGATGGTCCAACACAAGCCTTCACCACTATAAACAAATCACGGTGTGGGTGTTCATTGTGTGTGTAAACCCTCATGCGTTGAAAATCGACGAGAGAGTCCATAATATATATATATATGTTATAGTAAAAATTGAAAAAAAACAAAAAACTCAGCGTATAAGTAGCATTTGGTAAAGTAAGGAATACATGTTAGGTGTGGTGCTCCACGTCAGACCCCCAAAAATCAACTTGATCTAGCGGAAGTGAAAATGGATAGGCTGTTTGGCTGATACTGAATTTAGCCACCCTCCCCCGGGCGACATTATTTATTTTATTACTTATGTGATATAGAAATATTCATTTTGTTTCATACACGCATATACACCTGTAGAACTAAAGATGTCCATAGGCGAATCAACTTGTATAGCGAAGTTTTTAACTCCACCTGAGTAATGCCGAGTATTTCAACTTTATACATACATAAATATATATATATGTGTGTGTGTATGTGTGTCATATATATATATGTGTGTGTGTGTGTGTGTGTGGTGTATAACTCAAAAAGATGGTCGTTCAATAGTCAACAAAAGATGGTCGTTCAATAGTCAACAAATATCGTTTTAAAACATGCAAACAAACGCTGTCACGCGGAAATTTATATATATATATATATATATATATATATATATATATATTATATATATATACCGTGTGGTGAGTGTTTACAGCAGACAATATTGCCACCCAGCGCGTTTTCTTTCTTCAAGAAATCTTAATACGAAATTCAATAACAATCTCAAAAATGAATTTATATATATATATATATATATATATATTATATATATATATAATATATATAATAATTTCTCCTATCTCTTTTCATAGAATCATCCCTGTTGCTTTCAGCCAACGGAAGTTCCTAAGAAAATTTCCCGCGGAAAATATTCCCGCGGAAAATATCTTGTGCAAAACTTTTTTCTTTCCAGATCAGCGTTTTTCTTTTTCTTTTTGTCTG
>CM042181.1:44583203-44585703 GCA_023376005.1 Doryteuthis pealeii | reverse complement strand
ATTTTTATGTAAACCTCAATTATTAATAAAATTGTTTTACATTATTAATACTGTTGGCTTTATTTACATACTGATAACATGCAATTGTATTTATATATACAACAAAACAGCGGTTTACAGTGTGAACGGAAGGCTAATTTGCATATTGATATTGAAAAATTGATTTTAATAAATATGTGCTTGGTATTATTGATTTCTAACTGTTTGGTTTTATTTTAATGAATATAAGCAAAAATGTCTTCAATGAATCTTAAATGAAATCCATTAACAAGAAAAAAATAACTGTCATTTTATTCTTTACTTCCTCTTTTAACTAAATACTTAAATTAGAAAAAATAACAATGAAAGGCGAGAGTGATGGAAGAGTAAGTTTCAGTTGTTCTATTTTTCGATTATACTTCCCCATCTGTTTCAAATCTTTTTAAACTGCATTCTTATTTAGTTTTATTAGCCTTTTCTAATTTAATATAATATTTTATGATATTAAAACTTAAATACTTGCACCCGGAGGGTGCATATATTTGCTAGTATATATATATATATATATATATATATATAATATATATATATATACGTATAGTATAGTATATATAGGTGCATACATATATATATATATATATATATATATATATATATATATATATATATATTGGTTTGGTTTTGAAGGTTATTACAATGCAAGTATAAATAAAAATAAACATAATGTAACTATAGTGTTATTTGTTAACCTTTAATTTATTCTTAATACTAGCAAATATATGCACCCTCCGGGTGTAAGTATTTAAGTTTTAATATAATAAAATATCATATTAAATTAGAAAGGCTAATGAAACTGAATAAAATGCAGATAAAAAGATTTGGAACAGAGGGGGTATGATTGAAAAATAGAACAACTTTGAAACTAACTCTTCCATCATTTTCCGTTAATCCCATCTTTCATTGGTGAATTTTCCTAATTTAACTATTTAGTTAAAATAGGAAGTAAAGAAAAAATTACAGTTATTTCTTCTTGCTAATGGATTTCTTTTAAGATTTATCCCCGAGATTTTTGCTCATATTCGTTAAAATAAAACCAAACAATTAGAAATCAATAATACTAAGCATATATTTATTAAAATCAAATTTCTAATATCAATATGCAAATTAGCCTTCCCATTCACACTGTAAACCGCTATTTTGTTGTATATATAAATACAATTGCATGTTATTATTATGTAGATATGGTCAACAATTAATAATGTGAATTAAATTTATTAATAATTGAGGTTAAAATAAAAAATAAAATCATGGAGAATGTGATGTAAATAACAAAGGGAATTATGACTTGTATAGTAATATAGTTTCCGTTACAGACAGACAAACCCACCATCTCCATTATAATAAGATTTGGAAATAAAATCTCTTCGACAGAAAATTTGTGAAACTGAGGCTGTTGTTATTTTTTTTTTATCTGTGTCGTCTGTCTGATGAGACTGAAATTTTAGGGAGTATTAGAAATTTATTTAAATTTCTAAAAGCCTTTTAAGTTTTGGTCGAAATAGATTTATTACCTTTGAAAGGTCTATATATATATATATATATATATATATATATATATATATAACCCATCCACTTCTGTGGCGAATTTCTATCGAAAATCTTCTGTGTTGAACTATCTAGGGAATATTGCATATAGCTCTGCAATTCTTAAGAACGGAAATGGCAAAATATACTCTTCGGGAAATTCTTTACTTACCAATTCCCAGATTGAATGACAAGTGATAGTTAATAGCCGGAAGTTGGAACTGACTTGAAAGACGAAAATATCTACAGAATATATATATATATATATATATATATATAATCATTCAGACTTTTCCCATAAAGCAATTATAGCATGTTTATATCTCTCCTAAATTACTTTATCTCTATTCATATTTACCCATAAAGGTAAAATTCCTTGTAAGTACCTATCTATATATGTATCTATCTACCACGAAAACATGTTTAGAAGACATTTGAAAATTCTTGAACACTTTCATAAGAAATGTTTGAGACGCATTCTTTACATTAAGTGAAATTCCAACACACCTAACACAGAAGTCTTTGCAAGGGCAGGATGCTCAAGCATTGAAACTCTTATCATAACGGCTCAAATGCGTTGGGCAGGTCATGTTGTACGTATGAGTGATGCTAGATTGCCAAAGCAACTCTTTTACGGTCAGCTGCGTGATGGCAAAAGGCCGCAGCATAAGCCTAGGAAGAGGGATAAAGATTGCTTAAAAAACAACCTTGTAAAAATAAAAATAAATCCTGACAATTGGGAAAAGCTGGCACTGGAGAGAACTGACTGGAGAGTTCATGTGGATGATGGCTGTACCAGTTATGTGAGTGAAAGAATCGTGCATGAAAACCTAAAGCGTCAACTTCGAAAGGGTTACACCTGTCATATTGGAGAGAACATGGAGGGTTGGAAATGTCTGACATGTGGTCGAACTTTGCTTTCTAAGGCTGGATATGT
>CM042181.1:44560703-44573203 GCA_023376005.1 Doryteuthis pealeii | reverse complement strand
TTGAATGGTAAATTAGCGTTCTTAGAATTGTTTAAAAATTATGAAACGCTGGAATAAACGGTTTTGAAGGATGACATCGAACATTCACTTACTTTGGGTGTGTGTGTGTGTGGAGGAAGAGAGAGAGAGAGAGAGAGAGAGAGAGAGAGAGAGAGAGAGAGAGAGAGAGAGAGTAGGGAAATTGTCATTTGGGGGATTTTGCTGTCAAAGGGGAATTAAAACAATATAACTGTTAATTATTCATATTAAGAATAATTACTTGTAGCTATGTTTAACTTATTTTTATTAATTTTAGTTTTTAAAATAATTACATTTTAGCATTAAAATGCTATATATATAATATATAATATATATATATATATATATATATATATGTGTGTGTGTGTGTGTGTGTGTGTGTGTGTGTGAAGAGATGAAAGTGAATCCGACGGTATGTAGTATATTAAGAAAATTGAAAAAACACAGGTTTAAATGAGTTGAGTGGTAAGTTTATTGGCCGACGCTGCAGTGTTTCGATCTATTAATTAGACCATCTTCAGGGCATTTGTTGGTATAAGGAAGGTGATAAAAAGATTTTATCACAGAATAACGAGAAAAGCGAGTGATAGTCCTTGTTTATCAGTCTATTCAAAATTTGAAACCTGAAGAAAAGACGCTGAAAAAAGTGGACGGTTTGAAATATGACGTCAAATATTGTTTTTTACGGTGTGAATATTAAAGTGTGTCAGTGTGTGTATCGAAAAAAGGCATTGTGCATTTTAGGTGTTTTGTGTGTGTGGTTGCGCGTGTGTGTATAAATCCTTGCGATAAAGGACATCGGAACAAACCTCAATATATATATATATATATATAATATATATATATATATATATATATATATATATAAAAGATAAATGTATAAATGTTTTACATATCTATTTATTAGGTAACAAGGAACATTCACAACCATATTGGTTTCATGCGATGCAATCATCAGGTGAAGATGTTTCAAATGTAAGGGAAATCGAAAAAATAAAGTTTGCGTACGCGGGGTAACTGGTCACACACATAATACATTGTTCTATGAATGTGCGGCATTTTAACCAGTTACTACGCATACGCAACCTTTATGCTGTCCATAAACACTCTCATACATTAAAATTACTATCACATACATACGCACATCATTTTATCCAATCATACACATCCCATGTCTATTGAATTTTTTGAAATCTTTTGAAATTTTTTCGATTTTCCTTACATTTGAAACATCTTCACCTGATGATTGCATTGCATGAAACCAATATGGTCGTGAATGTTCCTTTGTCACCAAATAAATAGATATGTAAAACCTTTATATATTTATCTTATTATATTATGTAACAGCTCTATTTTATATTGAGCACTCTACCAATAATACTGCCTTTGGTACACCATTCCAGCAAAAGCTGAAACAGTGACCATCTCACACTATAGTATATATATATATATATATATATATATATATATATATATATATATATATATAAAGAAAATTTGAAAAAACAAGTGTTCCGAAAATGGGATAAATTTAATAATCGATGTTTAAAACATTTCGGTTACATTGAACCTTCATCAGGATGTCTCTTGGGGTGAAGAAAATGATGGATGTTTTTATATGTGACAGGAGATGAAAATCTTTTTAGTTATGTAACTGTATTTGATCAGCGTTTTTATTTTTGAAAGGCAAGTTCATCTCCTGTCACATATAAAAACATCCATCATTTTCTTCACCCCAAGAGACATCCTGATGAAGGTTCAATGTAACCGAAATGTTTTAAACATCGATAATTAAATTCATCCCATTTTCGGAACACTTGTTTTTTCAAATTTTCTTTATATTGTCGGATTTAATTTCCATATTTACTCCCATATATATATATATATTATATATATATATATATATATATATATATATATATTACTTGGGATTATTATTAGTTTCGTGCCAACAGAACATATATAAGTATGACTTTGAGAATGTGAGTTAAGAAAAAATTATATATGGCCATATCAAAGAATTATTTACTCGTAGAATTTTATGGACCCGACATTATTTAGATTAAGATTAAAAATAACATTAACTTAAAACAAACAAAAATAAAACAAAATAAAAAAAATTAAGAGAAAACGTTCAAATGTTATAAGCAAATGAGAGGAAAATACCTCTCATAATTTCGTCATTTTCTGATTGGCTTATTTTTTGATGACTCAATATATTAAGCGACCAATCAGAGCACGACAAAAAATATGTCAGTTTACAAAAAGACATCTTTCTGTCTGTCTGTCTTTCTGTCTGTCTGTCTCATAAGGTAACTCATATACTTTCGGCGTTCAGACCCTGTGTCCAGTGTCTTCCACTACGGGACCTGCATGGAATATAAGACCAGCGAAAATCCCTAGGGGGAGAATAAACCCTAAGCAACACCTGCCTCCTCGTTTAACAGGGGCAAGGCTGGGGGTAATTATTAACTTTTGGGGTGTCCCAGAATTTTAACTAGGGGGTTTTGAGTTAGGGTTAGGTTTGGGGTTTAGGTTAGGGTTGGGATTGGGGTTCGAGTTAGGGTTGGGTTAGGGTTAGGGTTTGGTCTGTTTTTTTTTTATGGATCACCCTGTACAGGTGACCAGAAATAATAGAACACAAATTATTTATTTATTTTTATTATGAACTTTGGGGTGTCCCAGAAAATAACAGAACCCACACATTTTGTAATAAACTGTTAATTTTAACTAGGGGGTTTATAGTTAGGGTTAGGGTTTAGGGTTACGGTTGGGGTTGGGGTTAGGGTTTGGGTTTTGTTTTTTATGGATCACCCTGTACAGAACAAAAGCAGAACACAAATTATATATTTTTTCCCATTAAATTAACCATAAACCCTAAACCCCAACCCTTACCCTAAAATCCAACCTTAATCCTAACGCTAACTCTAAACCCCCTAGTTAAAATTAACAGTTTTATTACAAACTTTGTGGGTTCGATTTTTTTTGGGGGGACACCCTAATTTACTAAACAAAAGTTCATAATTACCGGGCTGGGTTTATTGCCCAGTGCCTGGGGCGCCTCAAAATAGGAATGGCTGAGGGGATACACGCAATTTTTATTTGGTTTGTGCGTGACTGGCCCAAGTAGATCGGACTGACACGGTGTGAACGTCGGAAAATAACCACTTTTATCATTTCTAGGGTGCCCTATCGTGGTGTAATGTTAAACAAGCTAGTCTCAGATATCTATTACATTGTAAATAACCCCACGGAGATTGATATGCCATTAAACAAAGAAACCAAATCAAACCATTGAACTACCTTTCTACATTCATTCGGCCGGCCGAAACTTTAAAATCATTTTGTAAGCTTTCTAAGAAAGGAAATGTTTGACCTTATTTAAGCTATGGGTTGCTGGTTGTAAAATTTAGATAGAGCCCAGGTGGATGAGCAGTTCATGACTTGCAATATTCCACTTTGGCCCTATCTTGGGCTAGACGGGCGGTCGGAGAGGCCCCCTCCGATCAATCGGTTGGTCACGTCAAGCCCCAGCACCTATACGATTGCCCCAACCCTATTGCCCTTATGGCAAGCCCCAACCCTTTTTTATCACATGGGTGCTAGAATGTGGTGACTGAGGGTCTACATGTCCTGGGAATGACGTTAAACTCTATCTGATGGTGAGGTTCCAGTTTTGGAGGTTTGGGGAATGTGGAACACCCTTCGTCACCATTGCTCTCTGGTCCACTCTGACCCGGAGTGGTAGTACCTGATAGGGTCCCATCTATGGTTTAAATAGAAAAACATGAGTTTATAAACAATTTGTTATCCATTAAGAATGAATTTATTTCAAAACTTTGTCGGCATTGAATGACCCGCTGAGGTTGATAGGCCGTAAAACAAAACAAACCGAAACAAAATTTTTTACATTTTTTTTACATTTTTATAATTTGGGGGAGTGTGAGTGTGGGTTCTGCCTTTTTATCGATCCGAATCAATGGTTCAATAAATACATACATCCGCTTATTGAACATCGCCGGCAAGGTGATCATTTTGATCCATTTACCTGTCCCAGTCGGTGTCCTTACTTATTAATTATCGTCTAGACGGAGACACGAGTGATATATATATATATATATACACACATATATATATATATATATTATATATTATATATATATATATATATATTGAAATTGCTATTCAATATTAATCGAAACCGTTGTTATTAATAGTCTAGACCGAGACATGAGTATATCAGCAAACACACCGACATTTTACACACACACACACACACACACACGCATATATATATAATATATATATATATATTATATTATATATATATACATATAAAGTGAGAGATAGATAATAAGGTGTTCTACATTTTACAAGTAAATAGTGCTCAATATCTGGAAAGAGCATGCATAACTATCTCTCTATATATTATCCACAGATAGAGGGAAATATATATATATAATATATATATATATATATATTAATATATATATATATTATATATATAATATATATTGAAATTGCTATTCAATATTATCGAAACCCGTAGTTATTTATCGTCTAGACAGAGACACGAGTCTATCGGCAAATACAGCCGATATTTTACACACAACACACACACACACACACACACACACACACACACACACACACATATATATATATATATTATAATACATATACATATAAAGTGAGAGATAGATAATAAGGAGTTCTATATTTTATAAGTAAATAATACCATATCTCGAAAGAACATGCATATCTATCTGTGTATATATTATCTATAGATGGAGGGAAATACAACACACACACACACACACACACACATATTATATATATACGTATATGCATATATATATATATAATATATATATATGTATATATATATATATATATGTTATGTATATATATATATATATATATATATATGTATATGTATTATATATAATATATATATGTATATGTATATATACTATATATATAATGTGTGGTATATATATATATATGAATATATGTATATATATAATATATATATATATATATATATATATATATATATATATATAAATAGTCCATAGTCTCCATCCACTCAACATTCAATTATTTTTTTATACCAATTACAAACAATCTAAAGGATTTTTTAGTTATTAACGTAGTGTATACTACAGTATTAATATTACTAATATTAGTATGCACTACGTTATTAACAACAAAATCTTTTAGATTATTTGTAATTTGTATAAAAAATTATTAATGAAAATAAATTGAGTGGATGGTTATATGATATAACATCATAGTAACATTATAAACTTAATATTAATACTGCAATAATGATTATCAATGATAATAATATAATCATGTATATATATATATATATATATATATTCTTATTATAATGGAGATTGTGGGTTTGTCTGTCTGTAACCGAAACTATATTACTATACAAGTCACAATTCCCTTTAGTTATTTACATCATATTCTCCATGATTTTATTTTTAATTTAAACTTCAATTATTAATAAAATTGTGTTACATCATTAAGACTGCTGACCATATATACATACTAATAACATGCAATTGTATTTATATATACAACAAAATAGCGGATTACAGTGTGAACGGGAAGGCTAATTACTTATTGATCTTAGAAATTTGATTTTAATAAATATATGCTTAGTATTATTGATTTCTAATTGTTTGGTTTTATCTTATTGAATATGAGCAAACATCTCAGGGATAAATCTTATAAAGAAATCCATTAACAAGAAGAAATAACTGTAATATTATTCTTTACTTCCTATTTTAACTAAATAGTTAAATTAGGAAAATTTACCAATGAAAGACGGGAGTAAGGGAAAATGGTGGTACAGTTAGTTTCAAAGTTGTTCTATTTTCGATTATACCCCCTCTGTTCCAAATATTTTTATCTGAATTCTTATTCAGTTTCATTAGCCTTTCTAATTTAACATGATATTTTATTATATTAAAACTTAAATACTTGCACCCGGAGGGTGCATATATTTGCTAGTATATATAATTGTTATTCAAATTTATAAACAAGAATATTTTAACTGAAGTATTTCGAAATGAAAAGGATATTTAATCAGATTTAGTTTTGAAAAACTTCTTTCACATGTACGCAGGTGGGAGTGAGGCAATTCGAGCAAAAATATATAATCTATGAAATCGACCCCCCCCCTAAAACTAAAAGATCCCCCCCAAAAAAAAAAATCCCCAAAAAACAAAACAAAATTCAAACCATTTTACGTACAAGAGAATATGCAGTAGACATTTTTTTCATTTACACCGGCAAAATCCGGTTATTTGTTAGGTGATAGGGTTAGGGGTTTTAGGGTTAGGGGTTTAGGGTTAGGGGTTTTGTTTTATAATTAAAAAAAAACTCTAAAAAAATCATCTGTTAGCAAACAACGTGATTTTGACGGTGTAAATAAAAAAAATCCTTATGAGATCGCAAAAGGGGTGCCTAAAGGTGATATGGTCCCCTTTTTTAAAAATATTTTGTTTCTTTTTTATATTAGTAAAAAAAAAACAAAAAAATCAACTTAAACATTTATTGTTATTTAATAATTAATAATTTATTTTTCTTTAATATTTTTAGTAAAAAAGACAATAAAAATTGTTTTTTGTGTGAGGGGGTGTTCGTAGATAGTCAGATCATCTCATAGATTTTGTTACCTTTTGGTCTCCACCATCAGATGCCGGATGGAGATCCTGGAGACCGAAATATAACAAGGTTTCCTGAAATAGTATATTATCCCTTCATTCTAAATCTTCTTCGCTATATTGAAATATATATATATATATATATATATATATATATATATTATATATATATATATATACACACACATACACACACACACACACACACAATATATATATATATATATATATATATATATATATATATATATACGTATATTATTTTGAAATTGCTATTCAATATTATCGAAGTCTGTAGTTATTAATTATCGTCTAGACGGAGACATTCGTCTATCAGCAAATATAGCCGACGTTTTACATCGAACCTACAGTTATATATCGATTTATTTTCCTTCAATTTTTGGTTGGTTGGTTGGTTGGTTGGTTTGTGGGGGATTAGAATAAAATTAAAATAAGAAAATAGATTTTAAAATATAAACTCCCATGAGCCTTCACCGGAAGAACCCTCCGCGTATATGCGAGAAAAAGGACTGACTTCCGACCCCCGTGAGAATATCTTGGAGTAATTCTATGTCAAATCGCAGAAAAATTGAAGTGAGAAATTTTGACAAATCTTAACAAAACTGTGGTGTTAAACAGGAATACTTGTGTACCACATCATGTGAAATATCTACACTAACGTTACAGATCAAGTGCTCTGGAAGAAGATGATGGAAGTGTTACATCGTTCAAGAGTGAATCACCCCCAATGGGGCCACCTGTTGGCCGTGCGTGGCGATCCGTGATGCTTAAGGATGGAGCCCAGGTGGATGAGCAGTTCATGACATGCAATACTCCACTTTGGCCCTATCTTCGGTTCTGGACAAACACCAAACTATCATTTTTGTACAATATATTGAAATAATAATAAAAATACGTGTCTTAGATTCAGTGCCACATTTTTGGTACACATAATGTTCAATATATTGAAATAATAATAGAAAGACTTAGATTCAGTGCCACATGATCGTAATGATCTCTGCAGGAAACTACCACTATTTATCTTTAATGTGTCTAATGGCACATAAATAATAATAATAATAATAATAATAATAATAATAATAATAATAATAATAATAATAATAAATTTCATTGAAAAAGCCATGGAAAACTGGAGATAATAATAATAAATTTCATTGAAAAAGCCATGGAAAACTGGAGAGTTCAATTAAAAGCCGGAAAACAATCCCTGGCAGAAGTAAAAATCCAAAGAGGTATCTTCCAAGGAGACTCATTATCACCACTAGTGTTCATTATAGGCAAATGATGCCTCTCAATCACATACTTAAAAATTGCACAGGGGGATACAAATTCACTAGCGCACAAGAAAAGATAAACCACCTTATGTACATGGTGACATAAAAAACTGGCAAAAATGAAAAAGAATTAGAAACCCTGGTACAAACTATTAGAATATATAGCCAAGATATAGGAATGGAATTTGGAAATTGAAAATGTGCTATGCTATTAAATGAAACAGGGTGAAAGAAAATTAATGAATGGATACAACTGCCAAATCAGGAAACTATAAAATCACTTGATGAAAATGAAAGTTACAAATACTTAGGAATTTTAGAAGCGGACAATATCATGCAAACAGAAATGAAAGGAAAAGTTAAAAAAGAATGTCTCAGAAGAACTAGAAAACTTCTAGAAACGAAACTTAACAGCAGAAATCTCATCAAAGGAATCAATACCTGAGCTGTCCCCATTATAAGATACTCAGGACCATTCTTAAAATTGACAAAAGAAGAACTCAGACAGATTGACCAAAGAACGAGAAAGTTAATGAACATGCACAAAGCTCTTCACCCTAGAGATGATAGAGATTGATTATATGTGTCAAGAAAGGAAGGAGGAAGAGGACTTGCGAACATAGAGGAATGCGTAGAAACCACAATCCAACAACTTGAAGATTACACATGAAAGAGCAAAGACAAACTACTTATGGCGGCCAACAATAGTAGAAACGACAGATGGACAAACAAAAAAACGACAAAGACTAAAAAACAAAAATGGGAAGAAAAACAATTATATGGACGCTTCAAACGACAAAGAGAAGAGGTTGCACATAAAAAGACTTGGACATGGTTAAGAAAAGGAAACCTCAAAAGAGAAACAGAATCATTAATAATTGCTGCACAAAATAATGCCATAAGGACAAACTATATAAAAGCGAAAATTGATAAGACCCAACAAAATAGTAAATGTAGACTTTGTGGTAATAGAGATGAGACTGTAAACCATGTACTCTATGAATGTAGCAAACTAGCACAACGGGAGTACAAAACTAGACACGACTGGGTTGGGAAGGTGATCCACTGGGAATTATGCAAAAAATTTAATTTTGACCATACAACAAAATGGTATATGCATAAACCAGAATCTGTTCTGGAGAACGAAGCACATAAAATTCTCTGGGACTTTGAAATAAAAACAGATCACCTCATCCCAGCAAGAAGACCAGACCTAGTGTTGATAAACAAAAAAAAGAAAGAACTTGTCAACTGGTGGATTTTGCAGTGCCAGCAGATCACAGGGTGAAGCTAAAGGTAAATGAAAAAATGGACAAATATCTGGACCTTGCCAGAGAACTGAAAAAGTTATGGAATATGAAAGTCAAAGTGATACCAATGTTTAATGGGTTGACTTTCAGACTTTTTCGATAGACTTTTGGAATTTCTTGAGTAAAAATGCTTTTATAAACCAATTTTTAGGAGTAGAACTCATTTTACAGAAAGTCGCCATTTTTCGCGAACCCCACCAAATTTGGAGAGCTAAAAATCAACATTACTCCGCCAATTTTTGATTGGCCAATTCAGGTTTTGGAACAGTCAATGATATAAGTTGTGTTTCTTTAGCACACATTATACAATAAAAATACTAATACTCCTACAACAGTAATAGCATACAAAATTTCAAGATTAATTTGGATAATTTCAGAAAAAATGGTAAGAAAATTTAATAGGATTTTTGAGAAATTCACCTCTAAAGAATCAACATATGTAGAATCAAATATCATACCTTCACAGGAAGGTTTAACAGTGCCCAGTCATCAGACAAAAAAAAAAAGAGCGACTGTAAACCGAATACAGGCTCTATACAACTACAAGAACACAGTCATGTGTTGGGTATATATGGATCAAAGTATCTACACTAGAACAGCAGTTAATCAGAATCCTGGAATCTTGGCTAAGGCACACAGTGGAATATCAATTTTGTGGAATATTTAACGTTAACACAGTCTGCACCTATCGAATTCATAGGGCAGCCAGCGAGAGTCGAACTCACTATTCAGTAGTAACGGATCTGAGAGTCTAGCTTTCTCAGGATCTTATGTATGCACAAGACTTATCACCTCTGCCTTTCTATCACAACCCATATATATTATATATATATATATATATATATATATATATATAATATATATATATATATATATGGGTTCTCTATTGGCCCACAATATCTGAATATATATATATATATATATATATATATATATATATATATATATATGTATCCGTATGTGTCTCTCCATATGCCTCCAAGTGCATCTTATAATCACATTCCCTGTCTTGGCTGACGCATCAAATATAAACTCAAATATATACATACTTTATACATACATACATATATATATATATTATTATATATATACATATATATATATGTATATATATATATATGTATATGTTATGTATGTATAAACTTTCCTCTCACTTAACCATTCTACTTGAACGATAATTACAATCGTGTTTTTGTCAGCTGATCTTGCACGTTTCAAGTGTTTGCCCTGTTGGTATAAACCCGAGAAGCCGGTCCTCTTAGAAGCCATACCTCCCCACCACCAATCTCTCAAGCACTGACTGCCTCTTATTAATATAGCCTCCAGTCAATCGTTGCCGTTCCAAAACTAACAGAGACTTCGCCAATATTAACATCAACTTTTGCGTGCAATCATTTACACGGACGTTTAGTTCTAACTGGCGGGTGAAGCTGCAAGGTAGAGTACAGGTAATGTACGTGGGCTGTCTAGAAATGGGCGACACTGATTATGAAATGTGAAGAAGATAAACAGATTTATTATAAATTAGAAGCGGCTAACCGGCGTCGAATGTGTAGAGCAGTGGTTCTCAAACTTTATACAGTTTGGGCGCACTTACATTAATACAGATACTTGATAGCGCACTGTATACAAAATAGGACTATATTCATTGAGTAGGGGGCTTTGCCTCCCAGCCAGCACCAGTAAGTGACATTCCTTACAACACAAGTCCTACAACCTACATTCTTTATGTATATTTATATATTTGCCTTGAATGTATTTCTCCATCGTTCACGGAATACAGTCTGTTATTATCTTATAACTTTGTCGGAATATTTTATGTACACACATATACCCACGCTGCAAGGTTACTTTAAGTCAATGGTTCTCAAACTTTATACATTTTTGGGCGCACTTACAGTACTACAGATACTTGATAGCGCACTGTATACAAAATAGGACTATGTTATTAAGTTAACTGTTAAATATATAAAAAATAACACATTTAACAAAAGCAAACTTAATATGTTAAGTTTGCTTATGTTATGAAGTTTATTGAGAAACATGAGCTTGATGAGACTTTGCGATTTCTTCAATGTTTGGTCTTATGTTTGAGAGACAAACTCTCATTTCCTCATCAATGCATTGAAGAGTTCCTCTCTTTTTACACTTAATTGTTGCGAGGGTTGAAAATTCCAGTTCACATAAATATGAGGTGGAAAATTGCAATAAAATAATTTTTCTCAATAAAATTATTTAAAACCTGTGTTTTTATTAAGTTGCAAGAAAAGTAACTAATAACTATCATAATAATGTCGCAACGAAACCAGCAGAGTGTTGGTAAAGAAATGGTATAATATAGTAACTTAGTATACATTTGCTTTTCATATCTGGATTGATTTTTCAGGAATACCTACGGGCGCACCTGAAAAAGCTTTGGGGCGCACCAGTTCGCCCGGACGCACTGTTTGAGAACCCCTGGTGTAGAGGGTGGAAAAGTAGTGTATTTGTTTGTTTACTTTTGAGATTTATAAATGCTGGACATTAAAAAATAGTATGAGTTTGTTAAATGTAATTTGGATATAATTTAAAGATAATAAATCAAAAATACAAAAATAAATTTTTATTCAATTTTTAAAATTATTATAATTTAATTTATTTTTATAAAATAATAATAAAAATTTTTCAATTACTTACCGTCATCACAAATAAAAATATACATATAAATTCAAACAATAAATAAAATCAACAAAAAATATTTTATAAGATTTAATTATTTTTATATTTTAAATATACAATTTTATTATTTATAATAAATTATCACAATCTAATAAAATTTTATTTTTTTTTAAGAAATTTACAATACAAATTTAACAACAACAAAAATTCAAATATTTAGAATCTTTAATATTAAATTTATATTATATTCAATCTAATATATTTAATCACAACAAACAAAAGAACAATTATTAAATAAATTTTTTATTTTTTTAACAATCAAAACAATATTTATCAAAAGTAATTTTAAAATTTAAAGAACAAATATTATCAATATCAAAAATTTTTTTTTTACCAAATTATTTTAAACACAATCTATCAAACACACAAATAATAATTAAAATTAAAATTGATATATTTAATTTAATTAACTTAAAAATCAAAAAATAAATTTTAAGTTTAATTTAAATAGTTCAATTGAATTTAAATAATATTAA
>CM042181.1:44556387-44560603 GCA_023376005.1 Doryteuthis pealeii | reverse complement strand
ATATGGAAAATTACCAATGAACAAAACCGGGGGACAGTAATGGAAAGAATCGATGTGGAAGAGTCGTTTTCAAATTGTCATTTTTCCTCATACCCCCTCTGTTCAAATTCTTCTATCTGCATTTTATTACTTCTATTAGCCTTCAATTTAATATGATATGTTATATATTAAACATAAATACTTGCACCGGAGGGTTGCATGGTATATTTGCTAGTATATATAATATTATATATATACATACGTACTAGTCTATAAGTATATATATTTTGCGGTTATGCGAAGGTGAGAGTTTTGCAAGGCTATCACCAATGCAGGTGTAAAAAATAATAACACTTCGGTAACAATGTGTTGTTGTGTTAATCTGTATTTTATTCTGAATTTGAGATAAATCCTTTTTCAGAAGATCACTGGAACTGAAGTCGTCTTGTTATGGCATTTCTAGTTTTAACAGAAATGCCATAACAAGGACAACAATATATAACACAATGATTTCAAGCAAAAATTATAAAATCTCATAAATATTATATATATATATATATATATATATATATATATATATGATATATATATTATATTGTGCCGAAGCATCGTGTGTGTCGTGTGGTGTGATGATCTGCCTGTAGAAGGAAAATGCTTTTTAATAATTTGATGATTCATGATTTTATGGTTTCAAACTCTCCGATATAATTAACTTCAACTCCTCCTTGTCAATACTTTCAAAACATTTTTACGTCGCGGAGGGGTTTTATTTTGCTGAGTACATATAATAGAAAATAAGTGAGTAGAATGACTTACTTAATCTTGTTAACGACAAACATGGCTTAAAGGTGAGGATCAAACCGAGATATATGTCGGCTGTATTAATATCTATCGGCGATTGCATTGTTACCCTGCGCTGCACATTCTCCATTCAGGCATATGCCCAGTAAACTGGGTCCGTAAAAGAAAAGGCACGGACAAAATATAGGAGGATACCACAGGATAAGGAACATGAATTAGCGTTTTAACGTTTATATACATGAATGTGTTGCCGCGTGCGTGCGTGGTTATATGTATGTGTGTGGAATGGAAAGGTATGTATAGTGTTGAATTACAGAACGCATGTAGAGTTTGAAAAAACTGCACACGTTTCGGCAGCCTATTCTTCAATCCTTCACTCGTACATTCTCCTTTTCGTTATTTCTTTTTCGATCCTTCAGTCGAACATTACTTCTTCCTTCTTTCTTTTCAATCTACATCTCTTTCTCTTTACTTTCTTTCTTTCTTTCTTATTAATATTTACTGAACTAACTAGCTATGTCTCCCTTTTCTTCTTTATGATAAAATTAATGGTCTATTATTGAGCTGAAGGTAACAATACTCAATAAAGAAATAAAAATTTGCCGATAAGAAACCAGCCAGTAATCTGGATTCCATTTGCATTTCACTCTAGGAATAAATGACGTCTTATTTTTTTTAAACTAAGGTGTGCAAGATCATAACGGTCGTACGATTAAGGCACACAAGGTATCAATGATAGATAATATGAATAATTAATCAATAATAATATAATAATAATAATAATATAATAAATAAATGGACAAATACCTGGACCTGCGAGAGAACTGAAAATTTTGGAATATGAAAGGTCAACAGTGATACCATATTGTAGTTGCGATCATTGCACTGGAACAGTCCCATTGGGATTGGGGAAAAAGAGGTTGGAAAGTTTGAAAATCAGAGGAAGGATTGATACCATCCAGAACATTGCACTGCTTTTGCCAACTGCCAGAATACTCAAGAAGGTCCTGGAGACCTGAGGAAACTAACGTTCACTCAGACTCAAGGGAAATGACCTATCAGGCTAAATGCATGGGCGAGCTGAAGAAAAACTAAACCAATATAATAATATAAATAATAATAATAATAATAAATATAATGGAGATTGTCTGTATTGCTGTCTTGTAAACACAAACTACGTCAAACTCTACGTCATCAGCTTCTTTTACTCTCGTTCCTTTTACACAAGTAAACAAGAAAGTTAACTAAAAGTTTACAAATTTAATAAAATACTACATTTGTGGAAAATGCGATGTCGAAAATATTCAAAATAATGTATTGATATTACGCGATCTGCACGCAACATTTATATTGAGAGGGACTGGGACTCAGTTTTTCATTTCAAATTGTTTGTTTTTTTCTCCTTTATAAATATCTGAGGGATTTGGTCCCTTATGATACAAACTCTGAGATTGAATATTATTAACTCCCCCACCTTCAGGGCGCGCCGAATGTCTTTCAAATTAACTTTTTACGACGCCAGGGGCGGCAGAATCCTGATACTCCCGACACTTCTACGCTTCGTCGCATTCAACAGCATGTGAGCAAATCGCTTGTCATCGCTTATGGTGGCTAATTGTCTACCCCAGGGTACCTACCATTCAGTCCGTACCAGCCTCGCTAGTAGTTTTAATAAATAAGAATAATTAAATAATAGATAAAATCTTCAGTTACTATAATGGAATGATTGTGGAGTTTGTCTGCAATGTACCGAAACATATCTAATAACAATCACAATTCCCCTTTGTTATTACATTCCAGCAATGTCTTCTATGATTTTATTTTTTATGCTCACACTATCCCAGATATTAGTTAAAATTGTTACAGATTACTAAAACTTCTAATTCGTCGGGTTTTTGGTTATCCTCGTGAACCTAGCGCGGCATGATCATAACGGCTTAACAATCATCTACAAATCGTTCAATACTCAAATAAAGTGGCACCGTACATGTGTATTCGACGTAGTTCATAGTACAACCGGAAAATCAGCGCGCCACTGCGCTGGTTCCACAGTCATCACCTCTTACGTGACATGGGTGGAAGAGCTAATTTGCCATATTGATTCTTAAAAATTTGAATTAATTAAAAATATATGCTATATATTGGATTTCTAAATTGTTGTTTATCTTATGAATATGAGCAAATCTCTTCCAATAAATCTTAAAAGAAGAAATCACATAAGAAGAATACACGTGTAATATTATCTTTACTTCTATTTTAAACTAAAGAGTTAAATCCTAGAAAAATTTACCACTGAAAAGATGGGACAGTAATGACGAAAATGATTGGAGATCAAGAAGTAAGTTTCAACAACCATTGTCGGTTCATCCTATCAGTTTGTGTGCCTCGACACCTGTATCAGCCCATCCTACACCACACATACTAGTTCTAGACCAAATATTTATTTTTAGCTCACATAGCGACAATCTCCCTGACTTGAATTCCTAGATTCCTTAGTTACGTCTAGCACTTGCTGGTGCTCGAAACACTTTCTGAACAATTATCGACATCCGTACCGACTATTTTATTAGCAGTCACACTGCTCACCCAAGATCGCTGGATCATCAAACCTTAAACATACTGCACCCGCATGCAAATCCTTACCTACCATGGCGCAGGCTATATGAGATCCACGCATTATAGTTTGCTATGTAATACATGAAGAAAACTCACAATCGCTAAAATAATCTAAGCACGATCAAACCTGATCTAATAATAATAATAATAATCAATAATAAACAACTATTTTCAAATTATACTAAACGTAGACACGGGAAAAACCGTGTCCTCTGTGCGCATCCCAGTATCCTCATTTCAAGCCACACCCTTATCTCGCAACAGACCATCGCAAGTATTTACTTCCTTATGCAAGAAGACAAACAATTACTGTGAGGTACTCGGAGGGGCCGCAGAGGCTGTACCTCAGTGGCTACGTCACAAATGTGGTCGCAGATGTATCGGTCTTCGGCACTCTCTCCCCGAGAACTGACTGCGACTTTCCACCTTCCCCTCCGATGCGCGTGCACACAGCTTCTAGTACGTCGAACACATTCACTGTGTAAACAGGACGTCGATATCTACACTCATCAGCTTTACACTGTCGTCGCTTCCTTCAGTTGCGCAAGCGTTGATCATCTCCACTCGCGGCAACCACTGGTGTACTCAGAACGCTTGGCCACACTAGCAGACACAACAGGGCATGCCTATCCGCATACCTGTCTCAACTGAGCCAGCAGGACATATCATCGATCCTACCCGACCAGCCAGCCGCACCCTCATCGCATGGTCGCTACCCATCATGAACTCGATGACAACACCTTCTCTTATAGCGTGAAGTCAACTAGCTAATTAATTAAACAAGGATACGTCTCACGATGCAACAATCTGGGACCAACGT
>CM042181.1:44543887-44551387 GCA_023376005.1 Doryteuthis pealeii | reverse complement strand
GTTTCAAATCTTTTTGCCTGCATTCTTATTCAGTTTCATTTGCCTTTGTAATTTAACATGATATTTTATTATATTAAAACTTACTTATACATTTGCTCTGTGACTCTAACATGAAGAGCACACATTGAGCTCTCAAACTGCGACAGGTTTTTTAAAATAAACTCTTGTGTCGTAAGGAAGATTTCTTCTCTGGACTATATATTATATATATATATATATATATATATATATAATAATTATAAAAGATTCAAATAATGGTAGCACAGTGAATTTATTTCGTCAAATAATTGTTACAAGAGGTGTCCGCCTATTTACCATTCCATTGTCCAATGTCTTGAAATATTCCTCGTTATCATATTCTTCCTAATATCAGTTCGGCTTTTCCTAGAAGGAAGTTCACATAAATGTCTTAATATTCTTAATCGTCATTGGAAGTCTCAGAGAAATGTTGACAGCTAAATATTCACCTTCTAATAAATTCAAATTTGAAACCATAATGTCATAAAAGCCCGGCCCTCGTAGTGTTAATATTTTGCTCACCGTACTCACAGGTACTCGTTATATATATATATATATTATATATATATATATATATATATATATATATATATATGTATGTGTGTGTGTGTTATGTATATATATATTAGTGTGTTTGTGTGGTTATATAATTCTTACAATTAATATATATATATATGTGTATGTGTGTGTGTGTATGCATATGTATATATATATATTAGTGTGTTTGTGTAGATACGTAAAATTCTTACAGTTAATATACATATTATATAATATATATATATATATAATATATATATATATATATATATATATTAATATTAGTGTTTTTTGTGTATACAGATATCTTTAATAATATTATATATACATATATATTATTAATATTTATGTGTTTGTGTGTATACATATAATATTACTGTTAATAATTATATATATATATATATATATATACATATATATATACATACATATATATATATATATATATATATATATGTATGTATAACTTAATATTTATCTATATTTATATGTATCCCTATCTTTCAAGCTATCTAACTCTCTTTCTCAATATATATATATATATATATATATATATATATATATGGATTTGTCAACACTACAAATTCTTGAAACTTTCCATCTTTCTTCAATTGTGCTGTGGACTTTTAACTTACTTTTTGTAGCTGGAATATATCATGAACATTTTTGATACTTATTATACACTTTTTTATATATTTTTACTCCAAACTCTTTTGAGTTTTTATTATGGATTATAATGCTTCTGATTTTTTAAATAAAATTTATTTTATTTTTAACACAGTATACGTATTTTTTTTTAAATTCCAGCATCAAAAACCAGCGTTCGTTTGTACCTCTCCTATCTATCGGTTATTTATTCCGTCTTTCCTTCATATGTTGCTCTTGATGAAGACCGCTCTATTAAAACGGTCGAAACAGATTCTGTCACCAAACTAATAGCGTCATTTGTTTTTTCTAAAAATGTTAAATTCATATATGTGTGTGTGTGTCTGTGTATGTCTGTGTTTGTGTGCTTAACTATATATATATATATATATATATATATATATATATATATATATACATATATAATATGCACACACACAATATATAATATATATATATATATATATATATATAAATATATATATAATATGTGTGTGTGTGTGTGTGTGTGTTTGGTAGTTTGCCAACAGGTAGGTACGAGGAGGCACAAATTATCCTACACATTCCTCGCGGAATTTTCTTTACTTTTCTTTCTTTATTTTGTCAGCATTCAGCGCCATTCTCCTATGAAAACAATAATAGATGTTTAATGGCACTAATTTTTTTACATCTTCCTTCGTCAAATCATCAGAGAAATAAAGGGCTGGAATGAGGGGACGTCAAAAAAGAAACAAAAAAACTTTAAAAAAAAAACACGCATACAACTTTCTGATGTTTTCTCTGGTGACAATAGGAACGGGCCAATTTACAGCAACTGTAGAGCTGCGTGTATGAAAGGCAATGAACAAAAAGCATAAAGGAAGAGCGACTAATAGCTCGCTTTTCTTTTTGTTTATTTAGCCGACTTGTCTGTATTCACGAAAAGCGTTTACCTGTTAAATTAGATCGGGTCTTTTTTTTTCTTTTTGGTTTTTGTTACGGTCTATTCATATCTTTTTCTTTCATTGCAACGGGCGCGCAAGATGTGTGCAGCGTGCGCGCCTTTGTGTGAAAGGGTATGAAAAGAACTCTATCTAAACATCCAAACATTTGTCTATTTCTATCTATCAACCTATCTAACTACGCTCTCCCCACTACCTCTCTCTATGTGTGTGCGTGTGTATGTATACATATATATATATGTGTGTTGTGTGTATGCAAAAATATATATATGTGTATGTATATGTGTGTGTAGCATAAGTGTATGTATATATATATTGTATATATATGTGTTATATATATATATTATATATATATATATGTTTGAGTGTGTGTGCAAATATATATATGGGTGTGTATGTATATATAAATGTGTGTGTAGTATATGTGTATGTATATATATGTGTGTGTGTATGTGTATACATATATGTGTGTGTGAGTGTATGTATATGTATGTATATGTATATTTATATATGTATATATGTGTATGTGTATGTGTATGATATTATATTATATATATATATATATTATATATATATATATATATGTGTGTGTGTGTGTGTGTGTGTGTGCGGTGTGTAAAATGAATGACTTACCGATAAAAAATATCAGGTTGATCTCAATATTTGGTTGGTATAAGTGTCACTCGGATAGGTCTGCGTTATAACAATATATATATACGTATATACGTACATATATATTATATATGTTTGCATATATATATGCACGTATATATATATATATATATATATGCGTATGTATATATGTGTGTATGTATATGCATATATATATGTGTACGTATGTATATTTGTGTGTATATACATACATACGTATATGTATGTGTGTATATACATATTTACCTATATATATGTGTGTATATATATATAATACAAGACTCCGATTTGCTTTGATCTTACTTTATTTTTAAATCCCCAACCAGACATCTGCACAGAGTGAGTCGGAGCGTGTATATAACACGACTCACCACCGTCGTGGTTTCTCGCCGACTGACTAAAATCTATTTCTAATCTAAACCGGAAGAGGGTCTCCTCCACCGATTCTCACGGAAGGTTAGGACTGAGGTCAAACGTTGTCACTCATTCTTCAAGGCCGCCGGCTGAACTTATAACCGTCATTTTGATTTCTACACTATTGCACATAAATATTAGGTATCTAATAATTATGTAACACTAAGTCTCTTCCACAGAACCGCTTTTGAACATTATTTTATTTCACCAGCAAATTCAAAAGAAAACGTTGGTTCGTTAATCTGTGACCAAGACCAGACACATATTGTTCGTTTTCGTCACGTTAGGAAAAAAATCGAATTTACTGGGTATTTTTATACTAATATGTGCAAAAGTATTCTAAGTTTAATTATTTTCGTGCTAGCCTCGGGCCAATTCAATGGCAATGACTGACAAATGGATAAAAAGTCGATATATATATATATATATATATATATATATATATATAATTGGACATAAGTAATAATGAAGCCAATAACTTTATATTGTCATCAACTTCCTTTATTCTGTGAATATATATATATATATATATATATATATTATATATATATATATATATATATATATATGAGTAAGAAAAGGTGGAATGAAAACATCACACAATGCTGTTAAAGAGAAAACAATTATAATATAATATTATAATATAATTTATAATATAATATTATAAATATAATATTTATATAAATATTTATATATATATATAATATATAATATAATATAATATAATATATATATATAATATTTATATAAATGTATATAAATATAATATTATAAATTGTTTTCTCTTTAACAGCATTGTGTGATGTTTTCATTCCACCTTTTCATACTCATATTGCCGGATTCATTTCCTTTCTTTTAACTTATATATACATAATATATACATATATATATATATATATATATATATATATATATATATATATATATATATATATATATATATATATATATATATATATATGTAATTTGTCAGCAATTTCTTCACTATCTAGATCCCGATCTACGAAAAACTACTATAAAATATGCACATATATATATATATATATATATATATATATATATATATATATATATCTTTTGCTCACGTCAGGATACCTTTAATTCCTCTGGTGTTTCTGGAAAAAACATCTTTTGCGGTTATGTTTATACCAGAGGCATCCTGACGAAAGTAAATAAAATAAATCTTATTTTTAAAAATCAGAAGTATTATATTCCACAGGAAAACTCAATTGTGCTGTGGACTTTTAACTTACTTTCTTGTAGCTGGAATCATGAACATTTTTGATACATTTTTATACATTTTTTATATATTTTTACAACAAACTCTTTTGAGTTTTCCTGTGGATTATAATGCTTCTGATTTTTAAAAATTAAATTTATTTTACTTTTAACACAGAATATGCATTTTTAAATTTAAATAAATTCCGGCTCCGAACATGAACGTTCGTTTGTACCCCTCCTGTTTTTAACGGTTTACTTATTCCGTCTCTCCATCATAAATATTTCACTCTTGAAGAAGACCGCTTTATCAAAAGGTTGAAACAGATTCTGTCAGCGAACTAACAACATAATTTGTTTAAAATATATATATATATATATATATATATATATATTATATATATATATATATATATATGCAAATATTTTACAAACAAGTTATATTTCTATTTTATGATCTTTAGTCCAAGTGTTCTAGTATTTTATATATATATATATATATATATATATATATATATATATATATATATATGTGTGTGTGAAAATAAAATGGAAATTAATCCGACAGTATGAATAAGATAAATCATATCTTATTCATACTGTCGGATTAATTTCCATTTTATTTTCACATACTTGTCCATGAAAAAACTTTACATTTGAATGTTTACCCCTTTTTGGATGATATCCATTAACACCACGGATTTTACCTATAAATGTGGGCTACTTATTTTACAGTTGGATTGTATTACAATAATTTTGATATTCCATATACACTTTTATACATATTTTACATTTTTCTATAACTTTACATCAGACTTTTTTGAGTCTTATTTCATTACTATAATGCTTCTGATTATTTTCAAAATTGAAAATGAGATTCATTTTTATTTCATTTTATTTTTAAATAAATTCATATTATTTTTATTGCAGACAGCACAATTTATTTTTTGATTAATTCCAACGTTTAACTAGCAGCGTTCTGTTTTTACTAACGGTCTTTTTCCCGTCTTGTTTTTTGTTGATGACCGACCCACGTGCGGTTGATACATTATAACGCAATAGGGTCCTCATATTAGTTGAGGATGGGCCGAGTGTTGCTTTTTAAAAACCGTCAAGAGAATTGGCCCCGAAACGGTTTGCACACTTTCTCTTCTGATGAGCCTATTTCAGTTGTAAACATCGTTTATCTTATTCATATATATATATATATAATGTGTGTGGGGTGTATTTTATAATTTGCTTGAAGAATTGGGTGTATATTGGTTTGGTGGTTGGTTTTGAAGGTTATCACAATGCAAATTTTAAGAAAAACGAGTTAACTAGGATGTTGTTCAATTTATAAAGGTAACGTTGCTGGGATGAAGACCAAACATACGAATAAAATGCAATACTCTGACCATTTTAACTTCAAATATCAAACATTTTACCCTGATGAAGGCCGTTTTTTTTGTATGCTTAAGTATTTTATAATTTTCTATTTTCATTATTTTATTTCATATTTAAAATAACAATAAATAGAATACATGTGTACATGAACAAACTCCTGGCCGAAACACGTGTTAGTAATTGAAATTAAATCAATTTTTTCCATTCAACATTGTCTTTCCTTTATTTATCTATCCTTTCAACATATCGTCGGATTCATTTAATTTTCAACTTAGACACACACACACACACACACACACACACACACACACACACACAGATATATATATATATATATATATATATATATATATATATATATATATATATATATATATATATATATATATATAGAATATATATAGAATACAAGGTGATTCTAGGCCGGTCCTATTCCCTGCCAGTAGTTTGTTGTAGAGTTCAGGTTCCGCATGAGAGCTCAATGTTTAATTATTATAAACAGAGCAAAGTTATTTGTGAATTAAAAGGCCTTAAATACCATGGGTATCGTGATTAAAGGAGCAATTTATTCTTTAAGATATACGTGGTCTGAAGAAGATCTGTGGGCCCCAGATACCCACGAGTGGAAATGGTCCATAATCACGATACCCATGGTATTTAAGGCCTTTTTTCTTTGCATATATATATATATATATATATATATATATATATATATATATATATATATATATATATATGACGATCCACGTCACATAAACGTTAAACAAGCCACAGTTTAACAAAAATTAATTTTTAGCTTTACATTTCCCATCGCGTGAAAAACGCTAAAAAATTGGATTTTTAACATATCAACTATTTCACGACTGGTTTTTAACATCTCAACCATTGATCTCATCTGATGATTGGATTACTATGAAACTTTAAGTTATGAGTGTAAAACAATAATATTAACATTGATTATATATATATATATATATATATATATATATATATATATATATATATATATAAAGATAATCTAATAGTACCTACTAATAGTTTTGCATAAAGCTCTTCAGGGCTAAAATCTGACTTTACCAAATTTTAGATTTTAGCCCTGAAGAGCTTTATGCGAAACTAATAGTAGGTTCGTCTGACTCATTAGATTATCTTTTATATATATATATATATATATATGTTTATCTCTAACACGATATATATATATATATATATATATATATATATATATATATATATCGTGTTAAAGATAAACATAGATAGATTCATTTAATCCTAAACGACGATTCTTATCTCAATTGCAGTGAACATTCTAGTCTTTGATTAGCTCTTCATCTTTGGTCATTCTGATTGGCTGTGACGTGTGTGGGCCGATTTCCTCATCGAATCTTTGGGCAATCATTGTCATCTGGCTTCAAAGTGGGCGTGGCTCTCCCCCATCATTTAAATCTGGTATTGTTAACGCTTAGAAATGCAACATTTCTTTCCTTTCTTTCTCTTTCTCTTTTATTTATTTATTTATTTATTTTTTTTGGTTATCTACCACGGCATTGATTTAACTCCAGAAAATTGTCCTCTCTTCTCTTTTTCCTTCTTGCTTTTTTCTCTAGTTATTTTTTTAATTTATCTTTTATTTCTTTTTTATTATTATATATTTATTTATTTTTATTTATTTTTTATTTACTTTTTATTT
>CM042181.1:44531387-44538887 GCA_023376005.1 Doryteuthis pealeii | reverse complement strand
ATTCTGGCAGATTACAGCAGTGCAGTGTTCTGGATGGTATCAATCCTACCTCTGATTTCCAGACTTTCCAAACCCTTTTCCAATCCTTTTGGAACCGTTCCAAGTACACCAACTACAATTGGTATCACTTTCACTTTCATATTCCATAACTTTTTCAGTTCTCTGGCAAGGTCCAGGTATTTCTCCGTTTATTATTATTATTATTATTATTATTATTATTATTATTATTATTATTATTATCTATACATTGATACTTGTATGCCTTAGTCGTACGACCGTTATGATCTTGCAACACCCTTAGTTTAAAAAATAAGACCGTCCAATTTTTCCTAGATGAAATGCAAAAATGGAAATCCTGATTATCTGGTGTTTCTTATTGGCCAAATTTGTATTTATGAGTATCGTTACCTCATCTCAATAATAGACCATTTAATTTTATCATAAAGAAAGAAAGAAAGGGGAGAAATAGATATGTTATTGAGTAAAGTATTATAAGAAAAGAAATAAAGAAAGAAAGAAACGAAAGAAAAGAAAAAAAGACAAAGATTACTGAGAGAAAGAGAATGTAAGATTGAAAAATAAAGAAATGAAACGACTGAAGAACGAAAAAAGAAATAACGAAAGAGAATGTACGATTGAAGATTGAAAGAAATAAGGAAAGAAAGAAAGAAAAGAAGAGAGAAAGAAAGAAAGTAGGAAAAGAAAAGAAAGAAGGAGAGAAAGAAAGAAAGAAAGAAAGAACGAAGGAAAAGAAAGAAAGAAGAAAAGATAGTAAGAAGAAAGAAAGAAGAAAGAAAAGAAGGAAGAAAGAAAGAAAGAAAGAAAGAAGGAAAGAGAAAAGATAGTAAGAAGGAAAGAAAGAAGGAAAGAAAGAAAGAAGGAAAGAAAGAAAGAAAAGAAAGAAAGAAAGAAAGAAGAAGAAAGAAAGGAAGAAGAAAAGATAGTAAGAAGGAAAGAAAGAAGGAAAGAAAGAAAAAAAAAAAGAAAGAAAGAAAGAAAGAAAAAAGAAAGAAGGAAAGAAAGAAAAAAGAAAGAAAGAAGAAAGAAACCGTAAGAAAGAAAAAAGGAAAGAAGGAAGAAAGGAAGAAAGGAAGGAAGAAAGAAGGAAAAAGAAGAAAGAAAGGAAGGAAGAAAGAAAGAAAAAAGAAGGAAAGAAGGAAAAGAAGGAAAGAAAGAAGAAAAGCAAGAAAGAAAGAAAGAAAGAAAGAAAAAAGGAAACAAAGAAAGAAGAAAGAAATAAACAAAGAAAGAAAGAAAGAAGGAAAGAAAAAAGAAAGAAAGAAAGAAGAAAAGAAAGAAAGAAAGAAAGAAAAAAAGGAAAGAAGCAAACATAGAAAGAAAGAAAGAAAGAAAGAAAGAAAGAACAAACTCAGAAGGAAACGAATGAAATTAAGAAGAAAAATGCATAAATGAAGTAAGCCAGAAAAAAAGAAAGAAAGAAAACGAAAGGTGAAAAAAAGAAAGAAAAGAAAAACATGAGGTATGAAGAGGAATATTGAAAAAGAAATGAAAAAGGGTGAATGGAGTTAGGTCGGAAATAAAGAGACCAATTATGATTCTTTTCAGCGATTGGCGTGCTGTTAAGGAAATCGGCCGGCCACTTCTACTGCCCGGTCCGTTCACTCGTAGGAAGTAGCCGTGAGTAGCACTTAATCGGACAATGAGGCCTGGTGGTATTTTGGAAGAAACGAATTTCATCTCTGTTGTAGGACAAAAGAATCAGTTAAATTATTCCGGGGGAATATAGGATTCTTTTTTTTCTTTTTTCGTTGTTGAGGGAGTCGATTGGATGAGAGTAGACCTGGACGAGAAAATCTCCGTCCAGAGGTCGAAATTATTTAAAGGCTTCAGGAATTAATAAAAGTGAAGAAGAAACAGTCACATGTGCACCTTCATTGGTTATTTAATGCCAAAGCCATCATTGTAGAAGAACAGTAGTGATACTTTAACCCATACCTGCCAGTATAAGTATTATCTGTGTTATTCGGGCTATTGTCCTCATCTTCATTGTTATCTGTACAGCGTTTCGAACGATATGCCTTCTGGCTTTCTTCAGGTATTTCTTGTCGGACTCAGGAACCATCTCGGACTCGGGAACCTTATTTTTGAACTCGGGAACCTTCTTGTCGTAATCGGGAACCTTCTTGTCGTAATCGCGAGCCATCACGGAACTTTGAACCTAACCCTTTATTCAGTCCACGGGGATATCCTGTTTTCATTCCGCTAACCATAGCTGGGGTAGAGGCATTAAGCTGTGTTAATTAATATTCTATGTTACTGCTGCCTTAACCAGGATTGAACCTGCACTCTAGACAAGAAATACCTGAAGAAGGCCGGAGGGCACATCGGCCAAAATGTTGCTGCACTTGACCAGGATTGAACCTGCAGTCCAGACAAGAAATACCCGAAGAAGGCCGGAGGGCACATCGGCCAAAACGTTGCTGCCCTTGACCAGGATTGAACCTGCAGTCCAGACAAGAAATACCCGAAGAAGGCCGGAGGGCACATCGGCCAAAACGTTGCCGCACTTGACCAGGATTGAACCTGCAGTCCAGACAAGAAATACCCGAAGAAGGCCGGAGGGCACATCGGCCAAAACGTTGCTGCCCTTGACCAGGATTGAACCTGCAGTCCAGACAAGAAATACCTGAAGAAGGCCGGAGGGCACATCGACCGAAACGTTGTACAAATAACAATGAAGATGGGGACAATAGTCCGAATAACGGAGATAATACTCTATCAAGATGTTGAAATTATTTAAAAGCTTCAGGGATTAATAAAAGTTAAGAAGAAACAGTCACAGGTGGAGCTTCATTTTTTAATACCAAAAAATTCCTTGTAGAAGAGCAATCGTCGGGTGGGGAGCCTAAAGTCGGTATCAGCTAATCAGCGAGGGAGTCTATTCCCTTTCACTAGCGCTAGACCAAGGAGATTGTTTTTGCGTTTGAGGTTGAGCGCCAAACATATCATGAGTTCCTTCCTTTACCGCAGAGATACCTGAGCTACCCCTACCCTGAGTTGGCGAGGGCCGGTATCGAACTAGGAACGAAAGAGTAGTAGTGGTAGGATTTGACACATACCTGCCAGGATAAGTCCAAAAAGTTTGAAAGTGAAAGTAATAGCTTGATTGGAGTCCAAACGTACAATGACGCAGTCCAGTATGTTAACCAGTACGCAATGGGGGCCCACCCACCACAATATATATATATATATATATATATATATATATATATATATATGGGAGTAAATATGGAAATAAATCCGACAATATTAAGAAATTAAAAAAAAATAGTTCCAAAAATAAGATGAATTTATTTATCGACGTTTAACCGTTTCGGTTTCTTTAAACCTTCATCAGGATGAATTATGGGGTGAAGAAATTGATGGATGTTTTATAGATGACAGGAGATAAAAAAAATCCTAATGAAGGTTTAAAGAAACAGAAACGTTTAATAGTCGATAAATAAATTCATCTTATTTTTGGATCACTTGTTTTTTCATTTTCTATATATATATATATATATATATATATATATATATATATATATATATATATATAAGAATGTATATACTCGCATACATACACACTCAAATGTTACGAACATATATATATATATATAGGCATATATACACACATTTATATATACACATATATATACATACATTTTTACACTCATATATACATTTATATATACACAACTTTTATATATACATACACATGTATATATATATATATCTCAGTTAATAGAAAGGAAATGAATCCGACGGTATGAGTATAGATAAAAGAATTTATCTATACTCATATATATATATATATATATATATATATATATAGAGAGAGAGAGAGAGAGAGAGAGGGGGTAGAGAGAACGAGATAATTAAAAAGATAGATATTTATATACTTATATATACATAGATGTTTTTCAAAATGATCTCCCATTGTAATATAACAAAAGTAAATTTATTAAAAAGATAATCATCTTTATTAAGAGATGACAAAAGGACGATGAATGAAATGTAATTCATTCATTCATTGTTACAACGAATCTCGAATTTTGTATGAGAAAAAAAACACCCAAAGAAAAAGAACAATATATTCCGAATCGATCTATTTCGTATTTGAATTGTTTAGCGATTGAGAAATCAGATCTGGAAAATGAGCTTGGAGGGGGCGTTAAATAATCCCCAACTGAACAATTTGATCTTCTCTCTCTTTCAGTTTTCCCGAGGGTGGAGTCTATGTACCAGACCGATATATGTTACAGAACGATATATGTTGCATAGGCCAACCCAAGTTGTAGTATTAGTCGCCGTTAGTTGTAGTAGTAGTAATAGTCGGTAGTTCAGAAACAACACACGCAGATTGTATAGTCACAGGAAGCTGTTTATTTCTTCCACGCTCGTGGGTTTTTTTCAGAGAGAGAGAGAGAGAGAGAGAGAGAGAGAGAGAGAGAGAGAGAGAGAGAGAGAGAGAGAGAGAAAGAAAGAGAGGGGTACGGTCAAATATATAAATATATATATATATATATATATATATATTATATATATATATATTTCTGTGGGGATTTTTTACCAGCGAGGATTTCACTCGCGATAAGTATTAATGGATCTGCGAGACTAACTTAAAAAAAATCCCCCATCTACCCAGACGATGCCGGTTGGCACTTTTAGTCCTTTTTTAAGGCGGTCTTAGTCTTTGTAGGGTTACAGTCAGCGATATCAATATGTTCATTTTCACACTGCAATTTCACTTCTACCACCTCAACTAACTGCCCTTCTTCTTCTTCTTCTTCTTATTATTATTATTATTATTATTATTATTATTATTATTAGACTTTTCTGAGTATTCTGGCAGATTGCAGCAGTGCAGTGTTCTGAATGGTTTCAATCCTTCCTCTGATATCCAAACTTTCCAAACCCTTTTCCAATCCTTTGAGACTGTTCCAAGTGCACCAACTACAATTAGTATCACTTTCACTTTCATATTCCATAACTTTTTTAGTTCTCTGGCAAGGTACAGATATTTGTCCATTTTTTCCTTTTCCTTTAGCTTCACCCTGTGATCTGCTGGCACTGCAAAATCCACCAGTTGACAAGTTCTGTCTTTTCTGTTTAACACTAGGTCTGGTCTTCTTGCTGGATAAGGTGATCCGTTTCTATTTCAAAGTCCCAGAGAATTGTATGCGATTCGTTCTCAAGAACAGATTCTGGTTTATGCATATACCATTTTGTTGTATGGTCAAAATTTAATTTTTTGCATAATTCCCAGTGGATCACCTTCCCAACAGTCGTGTCTAGTTTTGTATTCTCGTTGTGCTAGTTTGCGACATTCGCATAGTACATGGTTTACAGTCTCATTTCTGTCATCGCATAGTCTACATTTACTATTTTGTCATTATTATTATTATTATTATTATTGCTACATTATTATTATTGCTACATTCGCAGAGTATATGGTTTACAGTCTCATCTCTATTACCACAAAGTCTACATTTACTATTTTGTTGGGTCTTATCAATTTTCGCTTTTATATAGTTTGTCCTTATGGCATTATTTTGTGCAGCAATTATTATTATTATTATTATTATTATTATTATTATTTGTAGTATTAGTAGTAGTAGTAGTAGTATCATTATTATTATTGCCACGTCTATACCACAAACGACAGCAAGGACAGTGTTTGAGCCTTCTACTAAACATCTTACAATATACCCCCTGCGAATTGTAAGGGATCAGTTTTTTTTTCATTCTCTCCCTTAGTCTTCTCTGCCCGTTTCTCTTCTTACAAATAAATTGTTTATTCTGTCAGAAAATCGCCTCCCTTTTCTGATTTAATGGTTTTCTTCTAAGATGTTTTTCTTTCTCGATACCTTGAATTTGTGCTCACAAAAAAGAAACGTTTCATGGAACTTAACAAAATGATAATCTGAAGGTGACATGTGTAGAAAAAGTGGACCATGCAGAAGAATCTTTGCTAAGCTAACTACATGAACGTTTTCCCGCGCTGCATATTTGATATGCGCGCGAGTTTTATCAAGCAGATAAATCACCAGTTCGTTTTTTGAGCGTATATATATATATATATATATATATATATATATATATATATATATGTGTGTGTGTGTGTGTGTGTGTGTGGGTATATATATGCAAATGTTTATATATGGGTATGCGTGTATATATACATGTGTGAAAATGTGTGTCGATATATGTTTATAAGGGTATATATATATATATATATATATATATATATATTATATAAATACATATATATATATATATATACAAACATATATATATATATATACATATATAATATACAGATATAGATACACTCATATACATAGACATACACACACATATATATACATGCAGATATATGTATGTATACATACACACACATATACACACACATATATATATATATACATATGAACGCATATTGTGTAATGGTTAGTGTCGTAGGAAATATATATATATATATATATATATATATATATATATATATATATATATATATAAACACATATATATATACACACATATACACACATATATATACACATAAACGCATATATATATATATATAATATATATATATATATATATATACAGACCCAATACCTGTTAGGGTCCCATCCATGGGTTATATAGAAAAAGATGGTCATAAACAGTACCTATCCCGAATGAGTTTATTTCAAAACTTTGTCGGCATTAAATCACCCACCGAGGTTGATATGCCGTAAAACAAAACAGACAATCTTTGGAATAATTTAGTTCAAGAAAGTCTTTCATACTAATTCAGTAAAGTACAGGCAGCAACCATTTTTATTTTGCTCATACCACGTAATTTAGTATTATTTGTATTATTCGGACTATTGTCCTCATCTTCACTGTTTTACAGATAACAGTGAAGATGAGGACAATAGTCCGAATAATGCAGATAATACTAACCATCAAGCTTCGTAATTTATTTATTTGTTTGTTTTCATAAAAATTTGTGATTGTATTCTTGTTTGTGTCGGTGTAGGTGTGAATGTATGTATGTGTGTCCATCTTTATGTGTATGTATGTATGTGTGTCGGTGTGGGTGTGAATATATGTCTTTCTGTCTGTGTGTCCATCTCTATGTGTGTGTGTGTGTGTGTGTGTGTCTGTGTATGTCCGTCTGTATCTGTGTGTGTGTGTCTGTGCGTGTTTGTATTCTTGTTTGTGTCGGTGTGTGTGTGAATATCTGTCTATCTGTGTGCCCATCTCTATGTGTGTGTGTGTCTGTCTGTATATGTCGTGTTTGTGTGTGTCTCTGTGTGTGTGTGTGTGTCTGTGTGTGTCTGTGTGTCTGTGTGTGTCTGTGCGTGATTTTTTTCTTGTTTGTGTCAGTGTATGTGTGAATGTCTCTCTGTCTATCTGTGTGTCCATCTCTATGTGTGTGTGTGTCTGTCTGTATCTGTCTTTATGTGTGTGTGTCTGTCTGTGTGTCTGTGCGTGATTTTTTTCTTG
>CM042181.1:44523887-44526387 GCA_023376005.1 Doryteuthis pealeii | reverse complement strand
CAGCACAATAAACATCCATGTTCTACAACACCCCGTGTTTGTCTACCTTTCTCCACAAACTGTTGGATTAATTTCCTCTGATTTCTCCCATATATATATATATATATATATATATATATATATATATATATACTAGCAGCGGCTACCCGGCGTCACCTTTGTAGAGGGGGGATTTTTAAAAAGTTGTCCCGCAGATCCATTGTTACTGAATCGTGAGTTAAATCCTCGTGTGATGCCCCATTTAAATCCCTATGTAAAAAAAAAGACCTTGCATTGATCCAGCTACTCTGAAAAGAAATGTTAATGTCTACTATCTAAAATATTAAATGAAAAAAAAAATCCATGCTGTTATCATTTAAATTTATTTTTTAATTATCTACACGAATATAAATCAAATCTATTATTTTTGCTCAAAAACCAAGCCCTGGTGATATTTAATGTATATATATATATTTACTTTGTCGTTAATTGTTTTATTTTCGAAGTTTCCTCCGGACATACAGATACACACAACTGCCCTTTATATATGTATAGATAACCCCCGGACATACATATACACACAACTGTCCGGGATTGCTTACAAATTACGACATTTTTAACGTAGAATTAATAAATAAACACAAAATTCATAAATTAATTTAAAAAAGTGCGCAGAATAAAATCTCTGTGGAAAATTAATGAAAAAAATGAAAAAAAAAAAGCTTCCGTTTTTCATTTTGTTCACCTTTTTTTCAAATTAGTGGTACTATTTTTCAATTATAATTTTCGTTATTTGCGTTAGCTGAATTTTTTAAAAAATCATCAGGAGTTTGTTTAATCTTTGTTCTTTCGAATGGACAAAAGATTTTCAAGATAATATTAACCTTTATGCAACTTTCATTGTGTTAAATATAGGTGGGGGTGTAAATTTCACAGGGAAAATCGAACACCACTACAGTACATAACTATGTAAATGTTAATTTTTAAATTAAAAAAAGTGCACAGCCATGAAAAGTCTGTGTAAAATTAATGTCTCTTATTTAAAATATTAAATTTAAAAAAAAAAAAGAATCTAAAAATTTAAACTAATCTTAGAAAGAATTTTATATTTCACCGTAATAATTACGGTGAGCAACTTTTTTATAAACAAATGTAGCAGTTTTGTTTATAAAAACAGTAACGCTAAGAAAATGGGAGCATTATCTTAATGCTATTCTATTTAGGTGTTTAATTTTAAAATGTATTCGAAAATATAAAACAAATCTTCTTTATTTTTGCTTTAAAACCCAGACCTAGTGATATTTAATACGTATATCTATTTACTTTGTCGTTAATTGTTTTATTTTTGAAGTTCCTCCGGACAAAATAATTGCAAATTCCTTTATATATAGATATATATAATTATATGTCTCAACAAAAGACGATGAAAGAAAAACTTGACAATATTTAAAGAAATATAGATCTAAGGAAACGGTGTTTGAAAATATTTCTTTGATATTTACAAAGAACCGGAAGAACAATTGTCATGTAATTATTTTGATTGTTGTTTTCTCGGATCTTTTAATTATAGTCGATATTTATTGTACTTTACTCATGTTTAATACAGTTCTTTTACTCATTTTTATTTATTCATTTAACCCTTAGATGAGACCCTAACAGGCACTACCAATCCGAGCCAGAGTGGTTCATTAATGGTAATGAAGAGGTGCTCTGTACTCCCCAGAGCTCCAAAACTGGAATCTCGGCACTAGATGCAGTTTAACGATAAAAGGTTATCAATATATATTTATTTTATGGTTAAATCCTACTTAACACACCTAAATTCCACCATCGTATGTCACCCGGCCGAAAGAAAACGAATACTAAAAATGAGGGAATTAACTGAATTTAATGAAATTTTCAGTGTTGATATATTAATGAATAAAATATATAATGCACCAAAAATAATCACTTTTGTCTTTCTTCTCTTATTTTCATCTTTTCATTATGCTCAATGGAATAAGATTAGCGTCATCGCTTCCGTTCGCTGACCCCCTGCTCTCTCTCTCTCTCTCTCTCTCTCTCGCTTTTCCCCTGATTTCTTTCTTTCTTTTTATTTTTTATTACATAAAAAAAAACGAAATGACCCATTATTAAGCTGAAGTGACGACACACCTAAGAAATAAGATTTCGGTGGATAAGCAACGCCAGATAATCAGAATTTACATTTTTGCATTTAATCGTGGACAATTACACAACACGTATCCATTTTTTTTCTCTTATTTTCATCTTTTTATTATGTTCAATGGAACAAGATTAGCGTCATCGCTTCCGTTCACTGACCCCTGCTCTCTCTCTCTCTCTCTCTCTCGCTCTCTCTTTCCCCTGATCTGTTTCTTTATTCTTATTTTTTTATTACATCAAAAAAAAAAAATCGAAATCACCCATTATTAAGCTGAAGTGACGACACTCTAAGAAATAAGATTTCGGTGGATAAGCAACGCCAGATAATCAGAATTTACATTTTTGCATTTCATCGTGG
>CM042181.1:44501387-44516387 GCA_023376005.1 Doryteuthis pealeii | reverse complement strand
GCGAGAGTTAGCGTGTGTTTGAGTGAGAAAGAGAGAGAGAGAGAAGAGAGAGAGGGTGTGTGTGTGTGTGTGAGAGAGAGAGAGAAAGAGAATGTGTGTGTGTTTGAGAGAGAAAGAGATTGAGGGTTTTTTTTTTTGTGTGTTTTTAGAGAGAGAAAGATAGAGATAGAGAGAGAGTGAGAGAGAGAGAGACAGGCAGGCAGGAGAGAGAGAGAGAGAGAGAGAGAGATGAGAGGTATCCAAAACTTGGTAGTGAGGGATGATTCTATATTTGATTTCTAAGATACACTGTATTATTATTGTATGATCCAGTATGTATAAATACAGGGAATCTTTAAATCACTAAAAAGAGCTCAATGTATAATAAACTTTTTAGATTATATACAGAGCAATATTTATCTTAGGAAGGAAGGAAAAACTCAACACTGTAATTCCATAATAAAATTATTTCAACCAAAATTGGGGCCTTTATAAATCTAAGTTGATTTAATATAGCTCCCCAAAATTTCGTCTCATCAGATGGTAGATCAAGATAATTTGAATTGAATAATTGAAAAAATTACTTTTAATTTGAAGTAATTTTTTAATATAAAATAAATAAAAAAATTAAAAAATTATAAATATATATATATATATATATATATATATATATATATATAATATATATATATATATATATAGAATGAGTATATTTATATACACAGTTATATAGTCACATACACACATACATATGCTTACATACATATATATTCGCACCAAATACTCACAGACACACCACACACACAAACACACACCACACACACACACACACACACACACATATATATATATATATATATATATATATATATATATATATATATATATATTAATAGCATAATAGTCATTAATAGCAATATCCTAAGACACAATGAAGAGAAGAACTTCCCTTGTAAAAGCATTTTCTCATACGTTATCTTCGCATATCTATTCCTACGTAACAACTCTTTATGTTCGTTATTTCTTTTTTAGATATTTTTTTTAAGTTAAAAAATATTTACGTTCCTTCCTTCAAAATTGCCTAAACTGATCACGTGACCTCTTTTTGGTGGTACATACGGTACCCGATTAAAATAAATTGATATTTTAAAATGTGTTTAGTTCCTTTCATATAAATATAACTTGTATTTAAAAAAAAATAGACTGATACTCCTACGGTCTTAATACATTTTTAGGTTATTTCCTAGTTGAGTAACATGATATTACAGGTTGCCCCAGAAAAAAACAGAACCCAAATTATTTACTTTCCCATTAAACTAACCCTAAACCCCAACCCTAACCCTAACTCTAACCCTAACGCCCTCCGAGTTGAGTAACATAATATTACAAGGTGACCCAGAAAAAACAGAACCCACAAATTTTGTAATAAAACTGTTAATTGGAGAGTGGCCGACGGGCCACAGAAGTATTAGAAAAGAAGAAGTAATACTCGCCAGATTGCGTATTGGGCACACCCACATTACCCATTCGTACCTGTTAAAAGGGGAGGGTGCCCCAGTGTGCCCAACATGCAAAGTACAACTTACAACCAAACATATCCTTCTAAATTGTAACAGACTTAAACATATCCGCGCCAATTACTATCAAGCAAGAAACCTGAGAGACATCTTTAAGAATACAAACCCTGAAAACATTTTAAATTTTATAAAAAAAAAGCAACCTTTTCAACAAAATATAACAGAACATAACCAATTATCTCCATAGAACCACTACTTTAAAGTCTGAAATAAAAAATAACCTTTTCGGCATTAAATGACCCACAGAGGTTGATATGCCGTTAAACAAAACTCAAACTCAAATCTAATTCTCTTTTTTTTTTAAAGTTTAAGTCCAACAAGGGGTAGGGTTAGGGTTTAGGGTTAGTATTAGTGTTAGGGTTAGGCTTGGGGTTTAGGGTTAGTTTAATGGGAAAATAATTTTGATTCTGTTTTTTTCTGTGTCACTCATGTTACTCAACTAGGAAATAACCCATTTTTATTGGTGCCTTTATCACAGTCTGTAGAGCATCCGCTTAGGAACCACAAGGTTCCTGGTTCGATACCGGCCCTCACCAAATCAACGTAAGAGTGACACAGTGGTCAGTGTGGCAAAGTGAGGGGCTAATGGTAGGTGTGGCGCTTCACCTCAGACACAAAACAATCTCCTTCAAAAATCCTTCAGCCCCGGTAATATGAATACATTTTATTGCTTTAACTATTGAGTTACAAGCTGTTAATCGGCGAGCTTCAGATACGCTTATGTTAATAAGTTCACTAAACATTTAAGATTTAAATTATATTTACGTTTTTTCCAGGATTCAGAATTACGTTATTTAGAGGAAAGAATTAAATTTCAATTTCAAATTGGTTTATTCATTTTTACTCATTTAATGACACTAAATTATTAAAAAAAATAAGTTTTATACCGCCCAGAGGGTGTTTTTTTAATAGTATTTTTAATTTCTTAACTGGGATTAATACTTTTAATAAAAATGAAACTCTAAGGAAAACATAATTTAATTTGTTACTTCATTTATAAGTTTGTTTATTTATTTATTTTTTATTCATTAAAGAACAGCATTAATTGATGTATAAATTGAAATTCGTTGCGTAGTGATTTAGTTATACAATTTTTTAAAACTCAGAACTGCAAAAGAGAAATGCTTTAATTTTTTTTTAATGTTACTCTATCATGTTATATTCTATCATTTTTTCTTTCTTTTCTCCTTGTTCTTGTTCTTGTTCTTCTTGTTCTTGTTCTTCTTGTATATTGTTTCCTTCTATCATTTTCCTTCAATCATTTCTTCTTCTTCTTCCTCTTCTTCTTTTTCTTATGTTAAATATATTGTCTCCTTCTAACATTTTTCATTTTTTCTTTCTTCTGGTTACATTTTTTGTTCCCTTCTATCATTTCTTCTTCTTCTTCTTCTTCTTCTTCTTCTTCTTCTTCTTTCTTCTTTCTTCCTTCTTTCTTCTTCTTCTTCTCTTCTTCTTCTTCTTCTTCTTTCTTCTTTCTTCTTCTTCTTCTTCTTCTACCCTCATTCTTTTCTCATTCTTCTTCTTCTTCTTCTTCTTCTTCTTCTTCTTCTTCTTCTCTTTCTCTTCTTTCTTCCTTCTTTTCTTCTTCTTCTTTCTTCTTCTTGTCTCCCCTTCCTTTCTTCTTTCTTCTCTTTCTCCCTTCTTTTTCTTTTCTTCTTCTTTGTCCTCCTTCCCCTCCTCTTTTCTTTTTCTTCTTCCCTTCTTCTTCTTTCTTTCTTCTTCACCCTCATTCTCTTCTCTTCTTTTCTTATCTTCTCTTCTTTTTCTTCTTCTCANAAGTGCACAGGAAAAATCTCTGTGGAAATTAATGAAAAAAAATGAAAAGAAAAGCTTCGTTTTCATTTTGTTCACCTTTTTTCAAATTTAGTGGTACCTACTTTTTCAATTCATAATTTCGTTATTTGCCGTAAAGCTAATTTTTAAAAAATCATCAGGGAGTTTGGTTTTAATCTTATTAGTTCTTTCGAATGGACCAAACAGATTTTTCAAGATAATATTAACCTTTATGCCAACTTTATTGTCTGTTAAATATAAGGGAGGGGGTAAATTTCACGGGAATTTTGAACACCACTACAGTTACATAACTATGTAAATGATTAATTTTTAAATTTAAAAAAAGTGCACAGCCATGAAAGTTCTGTGCTAAAATAATGTCACTGATTTAAAATATTAAATTTAAAAAAAAAAAAAGAATCTAAAAATTAAACTAATCTTTAGAAAGAATTTATCATTTCACCGTAAAATTACGGTGAGCAACTTTTTAAAACAAAGACGTGGTTTATAAAAAAAGTAAGCCAAGAAAAGGGAGCATTATCTTATGCTATTCTATTTAGTTGTTTAATTAAAATGTATTCGAAAATATTAAGCAGCACCAGCCGCAAAATCTTCTTTATTGCCTTTCAACAAGACCCCAGATCCCATAGTGCATATTTAATAGTATATCTATTTAACTTTGTCGTTAATTGTTTTATTTTGAAGTTCCTCCCGGAAGAAATTAACGTTGCAACTTCCTTTATATATAGATATATATACTTTACTATGTTCGGTCAAGTCACAAAGACCGCCACTTTGAAAGGAAAAACTCGGCACAATATTTAAAGAAAGTATAGATCTAAGGAAACGTCGCCTATGGGACTTGTTTGAAATTATTTCTTTGATATTTACAAAGAACCGGAAAACAATTGTCGTGTAATTATTTTGATTTGTTGTTTTCTCGCATCTTTTTAATTATAGTCGATATTATTGTACGTTTACTCATGTTTAATACAGTTCTTTTACTCATTTTATTTATCATTTAACCCTTAGATGCAGACCCTAACAGGCACTACCAATCCGAGCCAGAGTGGTTCATTATTGGTAATTTGAAGAGGTACTCTTTACTCCCCAGAGGCTCCAAACTGGAATCTCGGCACTAGATGCATGTTTAACGATAAAAGGTTTCAATATATATTTATTTTATGCGTTAATCCTACTTAACAGACCTAATCACCTCGTATTCACCCGGCCGAAAGAAAAACGAATTACTAAAATGAGGCGAATAACCGAATCCTAATGAAATTTCGATGTTGATATATTAATGAATTAAAGATATAATGCACCAAAAATAATCACTTTTGTCTCTTCTTCTTCTTATTTTCATCTTTTCATTTGCTCAATGGACAAAAGATTAGCGTCATCGCTTTCCGTTCGATGACCCCCTGCTCTCTCTCTCTCTCTCTCTCTATCTCTCTCTCTCTCTCTCTCTCGCTTTCCCTGATTCTCGTTTCTTTATTTTATTTTTTGTATTACATAAAAAAAAACGAACATGCACCCATTATTAAGCTTTGAAGTGACGGGACACACCTAAGAAATAAGATTTCGGGGATAAGCACGCCAGATAATCAGAATTTACATTTTTTGCATTTTAATCGTGGACAATTACACAACACGTATCCATTTTTTCTTCGTCTTATTTTCATCTTTTTATTATTTCAATGTGGGAATAAGATTAGCGTAATCGCTTTCCGTTCACTTGATCCCCTGCCTCTCTCTCTCTCTTCTTTCTCTCTCTCTCTCTCTCTCTCTCTCTCTCTCTCTTTCGCCTCAGCCTGATCTGTTCTTTATTCTTTATTTTTTTATTACATCAAAAAAAAATCGAAATCACCCATTATTAACTGATAGTGACGAAATAAGACTTTCGGGTGGATAAAGCAACGCCAGATAATCAGAATTTACATCTTTTGCATTTCATCGTGGACATCATACATAAACACGTGTCCATTTTTTTTCTTTATTTCTTCCTTTTTCTTCTTTGGATAAAAAAAAGCTCCATTAGTCAATAATTGGGGGGAAAGCAGATCAGATAATAAGGATTTACATTTTTTTTTGCATTTCAGCTTTGGGACGATTCACAACTCGCCTCCATTTTTTCTTTTTCCTCGTTCGTAATTTTTCCGAAAACTATCGGCAAAGTGTTATTCCAACCGATTTTCCCACCTTACTTGGAAACAGATTCCCAAAAACGGGTGTCAATAAATTCTTATGAACAAAAAAAAAATGAATAAATAAAAAAAAAAAGCGGGGAAAAGAATTTAAAAAAAAGAAAATAGTCACTTTTTGTGACAAAAGGATTTTACAGAAAGTAAGTGTTCTCTTTACTTCTTAGCTGTAAATACCAAAAAAAAAAAAAAAAAATAAAATAAAAAAAGCAGAAAAAAAGAAAAGGAAAATATAAAAATTAAAGAAAAAAAAAAGATTGGCGCGTAAGAAATTGATGCCATTTCCAGGGCAGAAAATTGAAATAAAAAGATTACGGAGATTTGCACACGCCATAAGGATTTGGTTTTTGTTGGCTCTTGTTGGCGTATCGTCTTCTCCGCTTCAGGCTTCCCGGAGATAAAGAGAAGTAATGCCAAGATAAGAATAAAAAAATTAAAAATAAAATATATAATGGAGAGACGAGACGAGATGAGATAAGAGGAGAGAGAAGGGGGGGAAGGAAAGAGAAATTATGTATATATATATATAGGAGAGAGAATGTGTGTGTGTTTGGTGTGTTTGTGTGAGAGAGAGACCACACACCAGAGAGAGAGAGAGAGAGGAGAGAGAGAGACAGAGAGAGTGTGTGTGTGGTGTGGTGTGTGTTTGTTGGGGGTGTATGTGAGTGTGAAAGGAAGAGAGGGAGAGAGAGGAGCAGGGAAAGAGAGGAGGGGAAGAGAATAGTAATTATGTATATATATAGGAAGGGAGAGAGAATGTGTGTGTGTTTTGGTTGTGTGATGTGTGTGTGAGAGAGAGAGAGTGTTGAGTTGTGTGTTGTGTGCTTTTGTGGGGTGCGTGTGTGTGTATCTGAGTGTGAAAGGGAGAGAGAGAAAGAGGGGAGAGAGGGGGAGGGGAAGAGAAAGAGATGATTATGTATATATATATATTATTAGAGAGAGAGAGAATGTGTGTGTGGTTTTGTTGTGCGAGAGAGAGCATGTGAGAGAGAGTGTGTGTGTTTGTGTGCAGTGATGTATCTGAGGTGAAAGTGAAGAGAGGGAGAGAGAGAGAGAGAGAGAGGGGTAAGAGAAGAATATATGTATATATATATATACAGAGGAGAGGGTGTGTGTTTTGTAGAGGGGAGAGAGACAGAAGAGAGAGTGAAAGAGAGAGAGAGAGTGTCGCCTGTGTGTGTTTGTGAGGGGGTATCTGAGTGTGAAAGGAAGAGGAGAGAGAGAGAGAGAGAGGAGAGAGAGATAGAGAGATGAGGAGAGAGAGAGCGTAAAAATATCACAATGGCAAATCAACCACATACTGTTGAGAACAGCAGAGATGAACGCGCACTCATAACCACCACACAGACACAGCATATATATGATATTAATTGTATATATAGTTTATATATATTTATGTATATATATTTATGTATCATTTTATGTATATATAAGATATATGATATATATATGTATATATAGATATGTATATATATTATATATGTTATATATGTATAAGATATGTGGATATATATGTATGATATATATATACAATATATATGGTAATATATATGTGTGTGGTGTGCTGTGTGTTGCGAGTGTGTTTGCGTGCTGTGTATGCAATGTGCGTGCGTGTGTGTGTGCTTGTGTGCGAGTGTGTGTGCGTTCCGTGTGCACTTTTTGTCTACTTAAATTTAATCAATTACCCTTACGTTCAGTGTAAAACCCTAATGAAAGATATTTGCATTACTTGCCCATTAGCCAGAGGTTTACGGTTCTAAACGGTTCTATTATATATATATATATATATAATATATATATATATATTATATGTGGTGTCTAGTGTGTGTGTGTCGTGTTGTGTGTGTGCATACGTGTGTATTTTGTCTTTGGTTTTATCTTCGATTGTTATATTAGAAAATATAGGATATATATATATATATATATATATATATTATATATTTATGTGTGTGTGTGTGTGTATGTGTGGGTGTATGTGTGGGTTTTATTGTGCATATGTATATATTTAGAGAAAGTTGAAGAAACCTATATTATTTATATATATATATAAAAGATGGTGTCGGTGTATGTATTATAGAAAAAAGTAAGCGCGAATACCATTATTAACATATATATATATATAAAATGTGATTGTGTGTGTGTGTTTTATTGTACATTATGTATATACATATCTAATATATAAAAAGTTAGAGAATAACTATAGTATATATATTTTTATTTATATATACTATATGCATGTGTGTGTACATATGTTTATTGTAATTATCATATATATAATTATATATATACTATATTATATATATATGCATGTGAGTGTACATGTATATTGCAATATATATATATCATATATACACGTAACTTATATTATATATATATATATATATATTATATATATATATAAGAAGGACGAGTGATGTGAAAGTCTTATATACACCATCTATGTACTGTCTATACGCAAGTCTATATACCTTTGTTGTCACCATACTATATATATATATATATTATTAATATATTATATATGTATATATATATATATATCATAAGTGTGAACAAAAATTATTATTAAGACATATCAAGAATATTTCTGTGCTCTTGTTTTGTTGTTTAATCTATCAACTAGTTTCGACCTTTCGGTCCGTTTAGGAGAAATTTCTTATTTGGAAGAAATTGTTGATACATTATTAGAAAGGCAGCATTTAGAAAGATGTGTATCATAAATGTTCAAGTGTTATAGTGGTTTACATGCTGTTAAATCCGGTGGTAGCGCGAGGTAATATCGTTTGATATCCGTGCACTGAGGCGCTGTTAAGTGTTTGATAGTAGTTAGTTCATTCGTGTGAAGAACTCTATGAGGTAGTTTTGCTTTTTAGATGCTCTTGATTATATGTGAGGGAGGGTTCATGCAGGATATATATATATATATATATATATATATATATATTATATATATATATATATTATATATATCCTCTACTTTCGTAAATACACATGCTGAGCATGTCAAACTTGGTGACAAATTCACTGGTTATGTGCGATCGTTGAAAAATTCTCGAAACAGCAGCCCATAAGAAAGCAGGATGTACGGCCACTGCCGCCTATCACACAAGTGAGACGAGATTCCAATAGTTCCAATTCATCCATCAGGAACCCGACCTTATACTCGATTTAACTTCGAGGTCTTTAATTGCTTCTACGCTTATGATATATTGAGCACTTCTTGAATAATTACATGTCACTTGCAACGGAAAGTGTAAAGTGACCAATTGGCAAGTATATTATATATTATATATACTATATATATATATATTATGAGGTAAAATATGAAAGAATGAAAGAACAAACACAGACAAAAATGTGTAGTATTATTTTCGCTGGAGTTTGTGAACTCGGCTTCAAACAGTTTTTATTGAATTATGAGGATCATAAAAGTTTTTCTAAGAAGGGGAAGTAGGTTTCAGGTGGGTAGTTTGTTGTGAGGGAAAGATTTGATTGTTTTTGGGGAATCTTTGGAAACAATCAGAAGGAAATCAATCAGAATTAGAGGGAGGTAGGTAGATAATGAATGGTGAGAAATACCTTTGATAGGGGAGGGGAGTGCCATTTCTTGGAGAGAGATTGAGTAGAGGAAGTAGCAAACGGAGTAATAAAAAGGGGGTAGTCTTGCAGTTAACCATACGGCACGGGGAACGTTAAAGCGAGCAACAAAGTTTGCGGTTTCGGCTTCCTTGCGAGGTGCTGGACTTAGTTACTGTGTCTACCATCGCTGAATTGAGACTGTGAAAACGTCGAAATCTTGGTGTCTATGGATGTACTTACTATATGCTCCCGGCTAGAGCCTCTTTAGGAGCGACTTAAATAAACTTTCACCCCAGCATAACTCAATTGATCATTCTTTTTACAGATTCTGATTCTCTTCGTGGCTGATCCGTAAATTGTATAACAGAGAATGTAATATTTAAACAATTAAAGGCAATCCGTGCTCCTTAGTGGCAGCTTGCGATGGTCCCAAAACGTTAATGGATCGAGCAGACGTAAAGTTCTTTGCTCCTGGTTCAGGAGGAGTGATTTGAGTTAGAGGAAGTAGCAAATCGGAAATAATAAAAGGGGTGTAGTTAGATGACCATCTGATCGAGGAATTAAGCCGCAAGGAAAGTGTTGGGTCTCTGATCCTGGTCAAGACCCAACACTTTGTAATATAAGTTTCTTTAATAAACTTTATATATATATATATATATAATATATTATATATATATACTATATATATATATATATATATATATAAAGTTTACAATTTGCCGCTTTTAGCTCGGTTAACCAAATTCAAATCCTTGGCAAGCCTGTTTGTCTTGCATTTCACAATACTAATACCTTTGGGGAAAGGTATGAATACAACTTATACTCTTTCCAGTCCACGGGTAAATAGTTATGGCACGACTAGAGTCTTCAACCCTGGATTAGGCAACCTGTTTAGAAAAACTCTGGAATTCAAACCTGTTAAACTCCGCAAAGAATATTGACGTTCTGTGTCGCATACCTGCTCCTGGCGGATAATATATGACATATATATATATATATATATATTATATTATATTATTAAAATATTGAATTTTTCTCCCTGTTGGAACCAGAAACACATTACAACACATATATTATATATATATTATATTATATATATATATATATATATATATAGTATATATATTTAGTAATTGTAATTTGCTTGAAAGCTTTTGTTAAGTATTGTTAACAATTAAACTAGTATAACACATATATTTAAATCATATGCATTGTAATTGCCTCTGTCCAATCATTAATACCATACAATACAACACACACACACACACACACACACTATACTATATTATATATAGTATATATTATATATATATCATATATATATCTATATATAAGAAATACAAAAGACTATTACTTTACTTATAAATTGCCCTGATGACTTTAATATATGAGTAGAACACACATTTTGACGCTCTCAATCTGCGACAGGGTGTTAAAAAACTCTGTTTTTTTTTTTTATTTTGTTTTTTTTTTTTGTTTTGTTCTTTTAGTTTTTTTTTTTTCTTAATTTTTTTGTAGGGGGAAGAATTTTTATTTTCCTTTTTCTTGGGGATTCTTTTGGATTTATATATATATATATACTATTATATATATATATATATATATATATATACTTCATGGGTATTAGTGCTATTGTGAAAGGCTAAGCCTACATACAATACCACACACACACACACACACTACACATATATTATATATATATACTATATTATATATAATATACTTATATATGTATTAGAGGGTTTTATCCTTCTCTGAGTACATCAACGTCTTTGAATAATACGCTTACGCTCACCTTCAATCCCTTATCCTATTTTACTCTCGTTTATCTTTGACTATTTCTCTTTTTCTTTTTCTTTTTCTTTTTTTTTTGTCAATTGTTCGCTCGCCTGTCATCGTTCACTGCGCCACATTCAATATTAACAAATTTATTCTCCTCGGTTTTCTCCCACTTCCCATCTCCCCCGCCTCGGCCCTCTCGCTACGCAACCCGTCTCTTCCGCGTTTTCTTCTCAGAAAACGTAAAAATCAAATTTCCTTTCATTTATCTATTCCTTTTTTTTTTTTTTAAATTTCCGCCTTCCCTATTTTTTTTACGTAACCTTTTTTTATTTTTATTTTTTTTTTATTTTTTTTATTTTTTATTTTTTTTTGCTCTCTTCCGAGTAATTAGGAGAAGCATTTTAAGCTTTTTTTATTGATGAGAATTGCTGGTACGTGCCTAACGCAATACTTTGCATTTGCGCGACAAAAAAAACACACACATATTCATACACATGAACAAATGCGCGCAGACCTTACAAGAGCACTACACACACACACTGAGCATCTCTCTCTCTCTCTCTCTCTCTCTCTCTCTCCTCTCTCTCTCTCTCTCTCACTCACGTCACTCTTTCGCTTCATCACATTTTGTTCACACTATGTCTCTCTCTCTGCTCTCTCTCTCTCTCTCCACATTTTGTACACACAGTTTCTTTCTCTTCCATCATCTAACACACACACACACACACACACACACACTGAGTATTCTCTCTCATCTCTCTCTCTTACTCTTCTCTCTTCTCTCTCTCTCACTCACTCACTCTTTCGCTTCATCACATTTTTGTTCACACTCTGTCTCTCTTTGTCTCTCTCTCTCTCCTCAATTTTTCTACAACACAGTTTCTCTCTTCCATTCACTTTACACACACAACACACACGCACACACACACACACACACAGAGAGAGAGAGAGAGAGAGAGGAGAGAGAGTCTCTCTCATCCTTTACAAACACACTCACACACACTGTCCCTCTCTCTCTCTCATCAGATTTTGTATACACAGTCTCACTTTCTCTCATCACTTTACATAACACACACACACACAGACACACATATATATATATATATGTGTGTGTGTGTGTAAAGTGATGGAAGAGAGAAACTGTGTGTACAAAATGTGAGGAGAGAGAGAGACAGTGTGTGAACAAAATGTGATGAAGCGAAAGAGAGTGAGAGAGAGAAGAGAGAGAGAGAGAGAGAGAGAGAGAGAGAGAGAGAAAGAGTAAGAGAGAGAGAGAGACTCAGTGTGTGTGTGTGTGTGTGTGTGTGTGTGTGTGTGTGTAGTGCTCTTGTAGATCTGCGCACATTTGTTCATGTGTATGAATATGTGTTTTTTTTGCGCGCTCAAATGCAAAAGTATTGCGTTAGGCACGTACCAGCAATTCTCTCTATATATATTGTATATTTATGTATGTATATATATATATATATATATTGAGAGTGTGTGTTTGTGTGAAACAGGGAGTGTGTGTGTGTGTGTGTTTGAGAGAGAGGGAGAGAGAGGTGTTTGTGGCTGTTTATGTTAGACAGGGAATGTGTGTGTGTGTGTGTGCGTTTGAGGGAGAGAAAGAGATTGAGGGTGTTTTTTGTGTGTGTTTGTGTGAGACAGGGAGAGAAGAGAGAGAGAGAGAGAGAGAGAGAGTGTGTGTGTGTGTGGTATTAGAGAGAGGGAAAGAGATTGAGAGTGATTTTGTTTATGTGTATCTATGTGAAAAAGGGAGAGAGAGAGAGAGAGAGAGAGAGAGAGAGAGAGAGAGAGAGAGAGAGAGAGAGAGAATATATATGTGTGTTAGAGAGAAAGAGAATGAGTATTTTTGCGAGAAAAGAAGAGAGAGATAGAGTTATTGAGTCTTTCATAATGTGTATCATTGCTCGTGTACACGTATTTCCTATAAATACATAACGAAAACAAAAACCCAGATATGTTTGTGATAGTGTATATATATATATATATATATATATATATATATATAACTGTGTGAAAAGAGTGAGGATAACTATGTGTTTGAGAGAGATAGAACATGAGTGAAATTGAGTGTGTTTTGTATAACGTGTGTGCGTGATACACATTCTCTCTCAATCTAATATATATATATATATATAATATATATATATATATATATATATATTATATATATATAACCGAGCATATTTATATACACAGTTATATAGTCACATACACACATACATATGCTTACATACATATATATTCGCACACAAATACTCACAGACACACACCACACACACTCACACACACACCACACACACACACACACACACACACACATATATATATATATATATATATATATATATTAATAGCATAATAGTCATTAATAGCAATATCCTAAGACACAATGAAGAGAAGAACTTCCCTTGTAAAAGCATTTTCTCATACGTTATCTTCGCATATCCATTCCTACGTAACAACTCTTTATGTTCGTTATTTCTTTTTTGCGATATCTTTTTTTTTTAAGTTCAAAAATATTTACGTTTCTTCTTTCAACATGGCCTAAACTGATCACGTGACCTCTTTTTGGTGGTACATACGGTACCCGATTAAAATAAATTGATATTTTAAAATGTGTTTAGGTCCTTTCATATAAATATAACTTGTATTTTTAAAAATTAAACTGATACTCCTACGGTTTTAATACATTTTTAGGTTATTTACTAGTTCAGTAACATGATATTACAGGTTGCCCCAGAAAAAAACAGAACCCAAATTATTTACTTTCCCATTAAACTAACCCTAAACCCCAACCCTAACCCTAACTCTGACCCTAACGCCCTCCGAGTTGAGTAACATAATATTACAAGGTGACCCAGAAAAAACAGAACCCATAAATTTTGTAATAAAACTGTTAATTGGAGAGTGGCCGACGGGCCACAGAAGTATCAGAAGAGAAGAAGTAATACTCGCCAGATTGCGTATTGGGCACACCCACATTACCCATTCGTACCTGTTAAAAGGGGAGGGTGCCCCAGTGTGCCCAACATGCAAAGTACAACTTACAACCAAACATATCCTTCTAAATTGTAACAGCCTTAAACATATCCGCGCCAATTACTATCAAGCAAGAAACCTGAGAGACATCTTTAAGAATACAAACCCTGAAAACATTTTTAAATTTTATAAAAAAAAGCAACCTTTTCAACAAAATATAACAGAACATAACCAATTATCTCCATAGAACCACTACTTTAAAGTCTGAAATAAAAAATAACCTTTTCGGCATTAAATGACCCACAGAGGTTGATATGCCGTTAAACAAAACTCAAACTCAAATCTAATTCTCATTTTTTTTAAAGTTTAAGTCCAACAAGGGGTAGGGTTAGGGTTTAGGGTTAGTATTAGTGTTAGGGTTAGGCTTGGGGTTTAGGGTTAGTTTAATGGGAAAATAATTTTGATTCTGTTTTTTCTGGGTCACTCATGTAGTTCAACTAGGAAATAACCCATTTTTATTGGTGCCTTTATCACAGTCTGTAGAGCATCCGCTTAGGGACCACAAGGTTCCTGGTTCGATACCGGCCCTCACCAACTCAACGTAAGAGTAACACAGTAGTCTGTGTGGTAAAGTGAGGAGCTGATGGTAGGTGTGGCGCTTCACCTCAGACACAAAACAATCTCCTTCAAAAATCCTTCAGCCCCGGTAATATGAATACATTTTATTGCTTTAACTATTGAGTTACAAGCTGTTAATCGGCGAGCTTCAGATACGCTTATGTTAATAAGTTCACTAAACATTTAAGATTTAAATTATATTTACGTTTCTTCCAGGATTCAGAATTACGTTATTTAGAGGAAAGAATTACATTTCAATTTCAAATTGGTTTATTCATTTTTACTCATTTAATGACACTAAATTATTCAAAAAATAAGTTTTATACCGCCCGGAGGGTGTTTTTTTTAATAGTATTTTTAATTTCTTAACTGGGATTAATACTTTTAATAAAAATGAAACTCTAAGGAAAACATAACTTAATTTGTTTATTTTTTAATTTTTTTTTTATTAAAGAACAGCATTAATTGATGTATAGATTGAAATTTGTTGCGTAGTGATTTAGTTA
>CM042181.1:44476387-44496387 GCA_023376005.1 Doryteuthis pealeii | reverse complement strand
CTTCTTCTTCTTCTTCTTCTTCTTCTTCTTTTATTCTTCTTCTTCTTTCATTCTTCTTCTCTCTTTCATTCTTCTTCTTTCTCTCTTTTCTCTTCTTCTTCTTCTCTTCTTCTTCTTCTCTTCTTCTTCTTCTTCTTCTTCTTCTTCTTCTTCTTCTTCTTCTTCTTCTTCTTCTTCTTCTTCTTCTTCTTCTTCTTCTTCTTCTTCTTCTTCTTCTTCTTCTTCTTCTTCTTCTTCATCATCATCCATTCTTCTTCTTCTTCTTCTCTTCTTCTTCTTCTTCTTCTTCTTCTTCTTCTTCTTCAACCTTCTTCTTCTTCTTCTTCTTCTTCTTATCATCAACAACATCATCATCCTTCTTCTTCTTCTCATTCATTCTTCTTCTTCTTCTTCTTCTTCTTCTTCTTCTTCTTCTTTCTTCTTCTCTTTCTTTATTTCTTTCTTTTGTCTTCTTTTTCTTGCATCGTTAAATTCAAATCTCGGTTCATTGATTTCCCATGAAAAATGCACAAATATTGATCCGTGTGTATTTTGAAATATAGAATGGTAAAGAAAATACATCCATTGTGCAAAGACGTCGATCGGAATTTAATATCTGTCAAAATGGCGGAGGTTTCCGACGAAAGAATAGAGATTAATTCCTACTTTGAAATATCTATATTTATTTAGTTATTATTATTTTTAGTCATCGGCTTTATCATTATTATTATTATTATTATTATATTATTATTATTATTGATTGTTGTTGTTGTTGTTGTTGTTGTTGAGGTATAAGCATTTCAAACGTTGAAATAATTAATTATCATACTGTGGTATATACAGAGTCCTGCTAATTATTTACTCCTTTTGAGTTTTCACATCAGCGTTAGCTGATGGTCTTTCACTGGAGTCTGAGTGACAGCAAGTCTCCTCAGGTTTCCAGGACTCTTCTCAGTATTCTGGCAGATTGCAGCAGTGCAGTGTTCTGAATGGTTTCAATCCTTCCTTTGATATCCAAACTTTCCAAACCCTTTTCTAATCCTTTTGGGACTGTTCCAAGTGCACCAACTACAATTGGTATCACTTTCACTTTCATATTCCATAACTTGTTCAGTTCTCTGGTAATGTCCAGGTAATTGTCCATTTTTTCATTTTCCTTTAGCATTATAAAATGTGCTAAAAACTTGTATTTATAAACTCTTTCAAACTGCGTTGGTTGAATCGACCAATCAAAACACTCAAACATGTATTTGATTTACTATTTAAAGGCGTTGACAAATTGTCGCTCAATTGCTCGTTGGATATACAGACGAACGGACAAGGATTATACACTTTAAACACGGACCATTAACAAGGATTATACAATTATTTACAACGGACCAACTGACAAAGAATATACACTTCTTTAACACGGATTAGCTGACAGGGATTAAATCTGATACTACATCTTTCTACTACAAGAAAGGATCAAACTTTGTGACACAAGTGATTTCCACTGTAAAAATGCTTTCGCCTACAGCAGTGGTTCCCAACCTTTTTAGTACCATGTCCCAACTTTTTAATCACAAATTTGTTCATGTCCCCCACCCGTTAATTGTTTAGTATGTGTAAAGTTTCTGACCACCATCGTTGGCCAGTTAAAAAGGACTTAAAGTAAGTAAGTCCTGCAATATAGAATCCTTTGGTAAGTGAATAAGTCCTGGGTTTTGGAATCCTACGTAGTGTCAAAGGTCCAGTAATATAATCCTATGTTCCGTCGTCCACGAAGGTTCAAAGTATTTGTGAGTAGCTAAGATCAGAACAGCTGATATAAATACAATATCAGCAGCAGAGCACTGCCAGTGATTGGCCAATAGGTTGGTCACGTGGTTATCGGCGAGTCTATAAGTAGAAGTGGGCATCTAGCACACACCTTATATACCAAAACGCCCGTGGTGTAATAGTTAAAGTCATGGGAAATGGACTCGTCGCCCCGAGTTCAAATCCTGGACGTATGATTCCTACTCTCCTTCCAGCTATGGGTAGATAGCAGGGCAGACTGGGTTCTTTAACCTGCTCGTGTGGAGGAGTTGGTAAATATATGTATACCAAAATGCCAACAGTATGATATAACAATATCAGTTATGAAGAAGTATAACATAAAAAAATTGTATCTTTCAAATAAAACTAAAGGGTTTAACTTCAAATTTAATCAAATAAATCCATTTTATAATGTGTATAAGTGGGGAGGGTAACAGATGAAGAACTGCAAAGTTAAACAAGTCACCACGCCTATAGCTGGTGCCAGATGCACGATAACATTAGTGGGTAAACACTTGACTAGATTGCACAAGCTGTTGTGCTCAGCTAGGTTGTAATTACAATTTTACCCTATAAATCTATAATTTTTACCCATATAGGTAAAATAAAAAAAAATATTGATATTACTATATTTTTCATATTACCCCGCCCCTATTATTATTGAATTGCCTTTTGAATCACTGGCCTAGGGCCACACAGATCGTAACACAAACCAAAACCAAACCTCACGGCGATAACCGTGGCGCTAAGTGTGGTTTTATTAACTTTAAATAAGCAGTAACATGGCGGAGTCACGTATAATTAAATGTTCCCTGTTTGTAAAATCAAATTCTATTTTTCTTTTTTTCCTTCCTTTTTTTTCAATTATCCATTCCGCGTTATCCAGATCTCCATGTACGGGTGTAATCTTTTCAACAAAGATAAGGGACTATGAGGAATTTCGTTTCTTTTTTTCTTTCCTTAATCAATATGGCGGTGATACCGAGAACATCATTAATGTAGATATGTGAATATATGTAATAACTTATTTCGAATGTAATTATCAGATTATGATAACTGTGATATATATATATATATATATATATATATATATATATATATTATATATATATAGTATATATATGGTGTGGGTGGGTGTGTGGTCTGTATTATATATATTACTATATATATATATTATGTTCTGGGTTCTGTGGTATATATATATATTATATATTATATATATATATATATATATATATGTATATATATATGTAGTCTGTGTGTCTGTGTGTGTGCGTGTATATTATATATCTATATATATATATATGTATATACATATATGTATATATCATATATTGTATATATATTGTATGATATTTGCTACTCTTATGAAACGTGTTTGCGCATTTTGAAGAATATATAATATAATATATATATTAATTAATCTCTCTNAAAGGGAGAGAGATTTGGATTTCACCATAGAACAATTGCAGCAAATAATTGATCCCGTGGTGTAATTTTTGAAAATGATAGGAATGGCAAAGAAAATACATGCCATTGTGCAAAGACGTCGATCGGAAGTTTAATATCCTGTCAAAGAAATGGCGGAGGTTTTCCGACGAAAGAATAAGAGATTAAGTTCCTACTTTAAATATCTATATTTTAAATTTACGTTGTATTATTGATTTAAGTCATCGGCTTTAAATCATTATTAATTATCATTATTATGTATTATTATTGATTATTGGTTGTTGTTGTTGTTGTTGAGGTATAAGCATGTTGATAAACGTTGAAATAATTGAATTATCATTAGCTGTGGTATATACAGGAGTCCTGGCTAATTATTTTAACTCCCTTTTGAGTTTTCACATGACAGCGTTATAGCGTGTGGGATAGGGGTCTTTCCTGGAGTCTGAGTTGACAAGCATAGTCTCTCAGGTTTCGGGACTCTTCTGCAGTATTCGTGGCCAGATTGCAGCAGTGCGATGTGTTGCTGAAATGGTTTTCAATCCTTCCTTTGATATGCCAAACTTGTTCCAAAAACCGCCTTTTCTAATCCTGTTTGGCGGACTGTTCAAGTGCACCGACCCGTAGCAATTGGTATCACTGTTCATTTCTATATTCCATAACTTGTTCAGATTCTTCTGGTAATGTGCGCAGGTAATTGTCGGCATTTTTTGTCATTTTCCTTTAGCCATTATAAAATGTGGGCTGAAACTTGTAATTTAATAATATCTGCTTTCAAACTGCGTTGGTTGAATCGACCAATCTAAAAGCACTCAAACCAGTGTAATTTGATTTACTATTTAAGAGGCAGTTGACAAGTTGCGTCGCTGCAATTGCTCGTGTGGATATTACAGACGTAACGGACAAAGGGATTATACACTTCTTAAAGGCGACGGACCTATTTAACAAGGATTATATTCATTATTTACAAAACGGACCAACTGACAAAGAATATAGCAGTGTCTTTAAACGGACGGATTAGCTTGACCAGGGGATTACAAACTAAGACTACATCGTGTTCTACTACATACGAAAGGATGGCAAACTTGTGTGACAGCAGAGTGAGTTTCCACTGTAAAAATGCTTTCGGCCTACAGCAAGTGGTTCCCAACCTTTTTAGTAGCGCGATGCCCGCCCGCAGCTTTGTTTTTTTTATCGCAAATTTTTGTCATGTCCCCCCAGCCGTTAATTTGTTTAGTATGTGTTAAGTTTTGACGCGGCGGCATTCTTGAAAAGGAGACTTAAATGTAGTAAGGTCCTTCGGAGCTATGGAATCTTGGTAAGGTGAATAAGCTGCCTGGAGTTTATGGAATGCCTTGGTAAAGTGAATAGTGGCCTGGGTTTTGGAATCGCTCGTAGTAGTCAAAGGTCCAGTGATATAATCCCATATATTTGCCGATCGACGGGCACAAAGGTTGGCAAGGTATTGTGGGTGAGTAGGGCTACGATCAAGAGCAGCTTGATGATAAATACAATATTTCAGGCGAGCAGAGCACTGCGGGCAAGTGATTGGCGCAATAGTTTGGTCACGTGGGTGTATCGAGCGAGTCGTAATTATAGTAGAAGTGGACATCTAGCACACACGCTTATATACCTCACGTGGTGTAAATGGTTAGCAATGGATCGCTTGCGGCAACGGCATTGTTAGTGAGTATCGATTGCTCATTGGGTTGTCCCGTGCTTCTGGCCTTGTGCATATCTAAGCTAAGCTTAGTAAATAACTATAGTACCGAAAGACGGCCCGGTGGTGTAATGGTTAACGTCAATGAGAAAGTGGAGGCTCGTCCGGCCGGCCGAGTTCGAAATCCTGGATAGGTAGGAGTCCTAGCTCTCCCTCCAGCTAGGTGGGTAGATAGGCAGGGCAGGACGTGGGTTCTTTGACGCGTTTGCATCGTGTGGAGGAGTTGATGAAATAGTGTTATATAAGTAGCCAAAACGCCAACAGTCTGATATAACATAATCAGTTTCCTCCAAGAAGTATAGAAAAAACAAGTAAAAAATTGTATCTTTCAAATGACAACTAAAGGGTCTAAAACTCAAATTTAATGCAAAGTAAATTGCCCATTTTAGATAAATGGTGTATAAGTGCGAGGAGGGTAACAGGATGGAAGAAATGCGATAAGTTACAAGTCAGCCGACGCACCTATTAGGCTGGTGCGCCAGATGCACGATAACATTCAGTGGGTAAGACACTTGACTAGATTGCACAAGGCTGTTGGTGCACAGCTAGGTTGTATTACAGTTTGTACGCGCTATAAATCTATAAATGTTTTACGGACCATATAGGGATCAAATAAAGTAAAAAAATATTGATATTACTAGTATTTTTCATGATTACCCCGTCGCGCTTTATTATTATTGAGATTTGCCTTTTTGGTGAATCACTGGCCTATGGGCCACACCAGATGCGGTAACAAACAAACCAAAACGCAAAACCTGCACGGCGATAACGCGTGGGCTAAAGTGTGGTTTTATTAACTTTAAATAGGCAGGTAACATGGCGTGGAGTCCACTGTATAATTAAATGGGTTCCGCTGTTTGTAAAAATCAAATTCTATTTTGTTTCTTTTTTTCCTTCCTTTTTTTTCAAGTTATCCCATTCCGCGTTATCGCAGAATCTCGCATGTAGCGGGTGTAATCTTTTCAAAACAAAAAGATAAGGGACTAGAGTGAGGATTTCGGTTTCTTTTTTTGTTTGCCTTTCCTTAATTCAATATGGCGGTGAAGTGCCGCAGAACATCGATTAATGTAAGATATGTGAATTATAATTGTGAATAAAGTTTATTTTCGAATGTAATTATCGAGATTAAATGATAACTCTGATATATAGTAGTATTATGATTATGATATATATAGTATATAGTTATTATATAGATATGTGTGGTGTGTGCTGTGGTGTGGTGTGGTGTGTGGCGTGTATATGATATGTTACATATATTTATGTACTATAGTGGTGGTGATGTGTGGTCTTGTGGGTGTGCCGTGTATATTAGTATAGGTATATTATATTATAGTATAATATATATACTATACATATATGTTATATGTATATGTAATAGTATAGTTGTATGTATAATTGGCTACTGGGCTTATGAAAACGTGTTTTGCCGGGCATTTGAAGTAATATATATTATATATATATATATATATATGATTAATGATATATATATATATATATATAGTTTCAGTATAGTCATATGCATAGTATATATATATTTATTGTATATATATTAATTTCAATATATGGCATATTTTTACAGGCTGTCGGATTAAAGTTCCGAATTTTATTTGCATATATAGGTATATGTGGTGTAAGTTTATACATACAGTGTATATATATATAGCATATTTATATATATAATTGTATTTATACATACATGTTATATATGTATATATAGTATATTATATAATATATATATATATATATACATGTATGTATAAACTGATATAGTATGTTATGGATTATATATATGGTATATATGTATATATAGTATATAATTTATATGGTTTATATTTATATATATACTATGTTGTATAATGTCTATGAATTATATACAATGTATATGATGTTATGTAGATAGTAGAGTTTTTTATATAGTATAATGTAGTATATTTAGTGATTATATGCATATATATATGGTATGTATACTATATTTTATATATAGTGGTATTATTCATAATAAGCATATGTATAGTTGGAATAGTGGTATGTAACATATATTGTATAAGCATACTGTATATATGTATGTATATATATGTATAGTATAATAATTATAGTGTAGTGCATACATGCACATATAGCACTCACACACCATATATAGTTATATAGCAGTCATGATATATAGTGTATAATGTATACATATATACACACAGCACACATATATATGCTAGCATAGTATAGAAACACACACACTATATATATAGTATATATGATATAATAGGTAATTTATATAGATACAACAAAGCTTTGTATATATATATAGTATATATAGTATATATTATAGTAGTATAGTAATATATATAGTATATAGAATTTTAAGTGCCTGGACGGCCTCTCAACGAAGGTGCAACGGGGGCAATGGAAGTTCTTATTTATGAACTGAAATTTAAAACATAGACGGAAAAAAGTGCGTAAATGCCTCCATGGTACGCGGATGCACGCGGAAGGAATACAGCCAAGGGTGAACTGCGTACATGGTTGTCCAAAAATAGCCGCTTTATCGACTTGTTAAGGTAATTAACACAACAGTATCATTGAGGCACCATGGCGATGGCGTAATGCGGTTGATATCTATCGTCTTTCCGGGCGAATAATAGAGATTTGGTAATTCTTTTTTTTTGTGCTGGGCATTTTTTTAAGAAGCTCTCGCGGAGAAGAAAAGGTAAATTAACCAAATAAACAAGAGATTCTGGTTAAATGGGGATTAAATAATAATCTTATGATAAAGTGGAGATAGTGGTGTTTGTCTGTCTGTAACCGAAACTCTATATGCGCCTACTCACGTCACAATGTCCCCTTTGTTTATTTACATGCAACATTGACTCGGCGATGATTTTATTTATATTTAAACTTCATTATGTAATAATGATGTTCTTAGCATTAACTTACACTGTTGGACCATTTAACGACATACTTATAAGATGCCAATTGTATTTAGTGATATACAACAAAATAGGTGTTTACAGTTGTGAATGGGAAGGGCTAATCTTGCATATTGATCTTTAAAATTGATTTTAATAAATATATGCGTAGTAATGTAATTGAGTTTCTAATTGTTTGGTTTGTAATGCTTTTTATTGGATATTGGAGGGCAAAAATGTCTTCAATGAATCTTAAAAGAAGAAATCCCTCAACAAGAAGAAAATAACTGTATATAGTCTTCTTTACTTCCTATTATTTAAGCTAAACAGTTTTTAATTAGGGAAAATTTTACCAATGAAAGCACGGGAGTAATGGAAATGATGGAAGAGTTAGTTTCAAAGTTGTTCTATTTTCAATCATGACCGCCCTTCTGTTCAAGAATCTTTCTTAGTCTACATTCTTATTCAGTTTTCAAGTTAGCGCTGTTTCTAATTTAATATGGATATTTTATTATAAAATTTTCGAACTAAAATACTTGGCATAGCCGCGGGGAGAAAGGGGGTTGGGGCGGCCCCCGCGCAATAATTATTTTGCGCCTTTTAGATAAATAAAATAAATTAATATAATAATGATAATAATAATTGTGCCCGATTGTTGTCTATAACTGAAACGGTAATCTATCAACTTGTTCCTCGTAAATCCCTACTATAACAATTAAGACTTGAACCTCAATTTTATGCTCCATTGTTTTGTGGCAATAAAATATTTTAAATATGTTTGGCATTAATGTTGTTTAAAATAAAGAAAATATATATGTTTTGCAATAATATGTTTTTATAATAAAAGAAAATGATATTTCAAGTATTGTCAAAATAACGCGCGCTGCAAGAAAGAATAAATACATTTATTGCAAAAACACCAGAACATAAAGTTTTATTTTATGCGTACGGCATTTACGAGGAACAAGTTTAAGGATTACACTAAACTACACTACTACTGCAATTCCCAATTCCCTTAGTTACTTTACATCAACATTCTCGCACGATTCTTCATATTTACGTTTAAACGCTCGAAATATTAATAAAAAGATGTATTACACATTCTTTACTACTGCTTAGATTTATCTACATGATAATAAAATAATGAGCCTTAATAATAATAAAGTAATAACTAACTAAAAGCGAAAATTGGATGAAGGCCCAACAGAATGACGTAAACTGTGTGAATTTTGCGGGTTACATAGAAGGAGATGAGGACTGTAAAACCATTAGGTCTCTGCGAATGTAGCGAAACTAGACACACGAGATACAAAACTAGAACCACGAACTGCCGGTTTGGGAAGGCTGATCCACGTGGAATTATGCAAAAATAATTCAATTTTGCGACCAACACAACCAAAATGGTATAAGTGCATAAAGACCAGCAATCTGTTGTCTGAGAACGAAACGCAGCAAAATTCTCTGGGACTTTGAAATTAAAACGGATCACCTTCGTTATCCAGCAAGAAGGCGCCAGACCTAGCTGTTGCATAACAAAAAAGAAAGAAACTTGCGTGCCAACTGGTGGATTTTGCAGTGCCAGCAATCCACAGGGCTGAAGGCTGAAGGAAAATGAAAAAAATGGACAATATCATTGCGTGGATTCTTGGCCAAAGAGAACTGAAAAAGTTATTGGAAATATGAAAGTGAAAGTGATACGCAATTGTAGTTGTGCACTTGGAACAGTCCCCAAAGAGGGATTTGAAAGGGGCTTGGAATAGTTTGGATATCAGAGGAAGGATTGAAATCCATTCAAGAACAAGCTGCACTGCTGGCAATCTGCCAGCAATACTCCAGAAGAGCCTGGAGACCTGATGAGGACTTGCTGGCACTGCAGACTCCCTGTGAAAAGACCATCCAGCTAATGCTGATGTCAAAACTCAAAGAGGATAAATATAATAATAATGGAGATTTCCCTCCGAGTTAAACTGAAACATGGGGATACGATAGATAGATAGCATAGATATGAACAGAACGAGGTAGATATATAAATAGATGATAGATAATGTTGCTACAAACGAGATTTTGTCCCTATCTCTTAAATTTGTAATAGTCCAAATTATCATACCGACGGTATATCTACGCTTACCCTGCCCATAATATAAGTAATAAAGTAATAAATAAATAAAGAAATAGAAAAGAAAAATAAATAAAGAAATAAATAAAGTAAATTAACTAAAGTTCGACAGAGTGCATCTAGTTGTTTGTAGCAAAGCGCGGACCAGCAAGAGGTAATATCCCCTTCTTTGCTTGCCGCTAAAACTAGAGATGTGTTTGCGAGGTGAAGTCTCAGCACCTAGCTGCAGAGAAGATCAGACCTCTAATCACCAATCTTTCTCTCTCTCTCTCTTTCTCTCTCTCTCTCTCTCTATATATATATATATATATATATATAATATATATATAGATAGATAGATAGAGAGAGAGAGGAGAGAGAGAGAGAGAGAGAGAGAGAGAGAGAGAGAGATAAACATAGATAGATAGATACTTAAGAATTAGCGATAACTTATTTTACTTTTTTTCACTCAAATAAAATTACAGTTGTAATATATTTCATAATTCAATTCCTTTTAAAATAATTTTTTGAACTTATTTTATTATTAAATAACTTTCAATGCGTGATCGCGCGTTCAATAAAATTAGATCTTTAACATTAGAGATCTAGATCTTTAAAATTCACTCCTCATATCACTTGATTACATTTCGGGTCACCCTCCATTCACACACATATACTCACACTCTCTCAATATCAACTTGAGTGCTTGAGAAAATCTAGATTCAAATCGGAAAGCATGGCGTAAGACACGTGTCGCTAAATTAAATTTGAATAAAATAGATACATCTGACTCCCGCTTTAGAAAATTCCATCTGTCAGTGTGGCTTCATAGCTCGCAGCAAGGCTGGGCTGCTATCACACTCAAGGAAACACAAAATGTCATGCACAAACATGGGAGGAAACAAATCACTCACTGCTGACCCTCATCTATCGTTCACGATAGGAGAGTCCACCATATATATATATATATATATATATAAGTAAGTAATCCACAGACACGTGTTTCGGAGTATCACTCTTCATCACTGTGGTTATACCGTTTAACAGCTACCTCTGACCGGGTTTGAGACCCGAATAAACTTTCGTTCGCTAAACCTCTTACCCGTACGGCCATAGACAGCTGTCAAATATAGGAGAATATTCAATCGCTACATTTCTAATCGGAAATGAATTCACTAGAGGCCTCAAACTTATGTAAACAAAGCGAGGTTTAGTTGTGCGCCAAATACGGTGAATTTTTGCAATTAAATCCCTTCTAATTAAAGGCTCGACCAAATTGGGAGCAGAGAGAGAGAGAGAGAGAGAGAGATGAATAATTGTGTGTGAGAGATATAGAGGGAGGGAGTGAGTTAGTAGGAGTTTATGTGTGTGTGTGTGTGTGTGTGAAGTGAAATCGGTTGAAATACGGAGAATTTCCGAGATGTTCGAAAAAAGAACTTTTTGGAAATCGCTTGAAGTATTTCATTTAAAACAATAAGGATTTACCCTGACGAAGGTCGCTATTTCTTTGTATACTAAACATTTCTGAAGTTTTTTTCTATTATTATTATTATTGTTATATTATTTTGTATTTAAAAATAATAAATAGAATACATGTATATACAAAACTCCGGGCTGAAACACGTGTCAGTAAAATAAATAAAATAAATCCTATTTTATCCATTCAACATTTTCTTTCCTTTATTTTCATTTCAACGTATATATATATATATATATATATATATATATATATATATATAATACTATTAATATTGTTGTTAGATGGAAAATAAGGGTCTACCATGGTTTCAATCAAAAAATGATCTCCTAGGGACCCTACTCAACATTAACCAAGTTGATGCAATTCCTGTTAAAATTGAATATATTCATCGGATAATAAATTAGATAGATTAAAGCGGCAATCGGATACAATATATATATATATATATATATATATATATATATATATCATCATCATTCATCATCGGATATCCATGACAATCTCTCTCCATCCGTCCCTATCGCTCATCATTCTCGAGAGGTCCTCTGTGCAGCATCCTGTATCCGCACAGAGCTGATCAATGTACGTCTTTGGCTGGTCGGCCAAAGGCGTGCCCATGTGATGGCTTCCACTGGAGGACGTCGCTTATGAGTTCGTCCTTGCTTCTCCATCAGTGTCCCGCGTGTCTTGTCCGTCTTACTCGGATGGTTTGGGTGATATGTGGCAGGTTACCGTACAGCTGTTTTTCCACGTCTTGTTCAGGATCACCCGCAGCATTCTTGGGCAGCTTCCATCTAGTTTATTCTCCAGTCGCTTCGTTAGCGTCCAGGTGGTGCAGCCATACAGCAGCACTGACACGACAACGGCCTGGAAGAACTGTCTCTTTAACTTGTCTGTGAGATTGGATTTCCATATGACCGATAATTTATTTATAGCGGCCCATGCCTTTCCTATACGTGCATTAACGTCGTTTTCTGTGGAGGAGATGTTACTGCCTGAGTATCTAAATTGTTCTACCGAGTTTAGAGTTTGCCATCGATGTGGAGATGTCGCTTTTGTTTTTGAAAGATATGATATATATCTTATTATAATGAAGATTGTGTGTGTTTCAGTCTGTAACCGAAACTATATTGCTACTCAAGTCAATATTCCATTAGTTATTTACGCCACATTCTCAATGATTTTATTTTTTATTCAAACCTCAATTATTAATAAAATTGTTTTCCATTAATAATACGGTTGACATTTTCTACATACTATCAACATGCAATTGTATTTATGTATACAACAAAATAGCGGTTTACATGGTGAATGGGTAGGCTAATTTGCATATTGATATTAAAAGTTCGATTTTAATAAATATGTGCTTAGTATAATTGATTTCTAATTATCTTGTTTTATCTTGATGAATATGACCAAAAGTCTCTTCAATAAATCTTAAAAGAAATCTGTTAAAAAGAAAGAATAACTTTGATTTTATTCTTTAGTTTCTAAATTAAATAAATATTTAAATTACGAAAATTTGATGGCAGAGTTAGTTTCAAAGTTATGCTATTTTTAAATATACCCCCTCTGTTTCAAATCATTTTATCTTCATTCTTATTTAGTTTCATTAGTCTTTCTGATTTGATATATTTCATTACAGTAAAACTTAAATACTTGCGCCCGGAGGGTGCATATTCTTGCTAGTATATATATATTTGTGTGTGTGTGTGTATTTCCAGCCGGTTAGAAACAGGGGAACACCTGCATGAACGTGGAAGAAATAAGTAAAAAAAAAATTATTGAAAATATCAAACGAGAAATATAATTCTTTTTTAGTGAGGTATTCTCTTTCTTCTCTGGTTTTTCCACCATCTTCGATAAGATCGTAAGACACAATGTCGCCGGTACAAAAGAAGACATGTTGGTGATGATGTTGAACAGGCCCGCATCTCCATCGGTAAAGCAAGAAGTCAGCGAGTACGGATTTTTGATCAAATGGTTCTGATAACGGAAGCGTAATTTCGCGCTAAAACTGACGCCGTATTATTGCCACGACCCCCCACACACACCTGCACTCAATAATAATAAACATTCGAAAGTATTTTTTTAAAAAAAAGAAAGGAACTATTGATTTACGTATTGTCTTTTTCTTTTGTTTCTTTCGGATTTTAAATGTTTGGGCATTTTTTTTGTTGTTGTTTTAGTGGGTTTTTTTATTGTTTCGTTCTATTTTTTTTTTTTTTTTTTTTTGGTGGGAGGGTTGTCAGCTTATGAGATTTTAGAAGAATGCCAATATAGTGGTGGTAGATCTTGGCTGTAGCACTTATTTGGTTTTTTATGTCACGATGTTTGTTTTTTTGTTTTTTTGTTTAGTTCATGTTGTTTCAGTTATAATTTTTTTGTCGTATTTTGGGTCTTTTTTTTTTTGTCAGGTTATATGATTTTAGAAGAATGCAAATATGGTGTCAGTAGATATTTGCTGCGGCACTTATTTGTTTTTTTTTTTTTTGTTTTTTTGTTTTTTTGTTTTTTTTTTTGTCCATGTTGTTTAAGTTATAATTTTTGTTTTATTTTGTTGTCGTATTTTGGGGATTTTTTTTGTCAGCTTATAAGATTTTAGAAGAATGCAAATGTGGTGGTGATAGATCTTGGCTGTAGCACTTATTTGGGTTTTTTATGTCAGTTTTTCTTTTCTCTTTTTGTTCACGTTTTTAGGTTATAATTTTTTTTTTTTTTTTTATCATATTTTGGGCTTTTTTGCCAGGTTATAGGATTTTAGAAGAATGCAAATATAGTGGCGATAGATCTTGGCTGTAGCACTTATTTGTTTTTTTATATCACGAGTTTTTTTTTTGTTGTTTTTTTTTTTTTAGTTCATGTTGTTTAAGTTATAATTTTTTTTGTCATATTTTGGGGTTTCTTTTTTGTCAGGTTATAAGATTTTAGAAGAATGCAAATATACTGGCGATAAATCTCTTTTTTTTTTGTCATTTTTTTGTCAATTTTTTTTTGTCATTTTTGTTTTCAGTTCATGTTGTTTAAGTTATAATTTTTTTTTGTATTTTGGGGCTTTTTTTTTCCAGGTTATAAGATTTTAGAAGAATGCAAATATACTGGCGATAGATTTTGGCTTTAGCACTTATTTGTTTTTTTTAATGTCACGATTTTTTTTGTTTTGTTTTTTTTTTTGTTTAGTTCATGTTGTTTCAGTTATAATTTTTGTTTTATTTTGTTGTCGTATTTTGGGGTTTCTTTTTTGTCAGCTTACAAGATTTTAGAAGAATGCAAATATACTGGCGATAGATCTTTTTTTTTTTGTCATTTTTTTTTGTCATTTTTTTGTCATTTTTTTATCATTTTTTTTTTTTGTCATTTTTTTGTCATTTTTTTTTCAGTTCATGTTGTTTAAGTTATAATTTCTTTTTTTTTGTATTTTGGGGCTTTTTTTCCCCAGGTTATAAGATTTTAGAAGAATGCAAATATACTGGCGATACATTCTGGATGTAGCACTTACTTTTTTTATGTCACGAGTTTTTTTGTTTTTAATTGTTTTGTTTTTTTGTTTAGTTCATGTTGTTTCAGCTATAATTTTTGTTTTATATTGTTCTCGTATTTTGGGGGTTCTTTTTTGTCAGGTTATAAGAATTTAGAAGAATGCAAATATAGTGGCGATAGATCTTATTTTTTTCTGTCTTTCTATTTATTTCCTTCTTTCTTCCTTTCTTTCTTTCTTTCTTTCTCTCTATCTCTTACTGTCTCTCTCTTTCTTTTTCTCTCTCACTGTCTCTCTATTTCTTTCCTTCTCTCCCCCTCTCTCTCTCTCTTTCTTTCTTTTTCTCTCACTGTCTCCCTATTTCTTTCCTTCTTACCTTCTTACTTTCTTACTTTCTTTCTTTCTTTCTCTTTTTTTCTTTCTTTCTTTCTCATCCCTCTCTCTCTCACTGACTCTTTCTCTCTCTTTCTTTTTCTCTCTCATTGTCTCTCTATTTCTTTCCTTCTCTTTCAGTATCTCTCTCTATTTCTTTCCTTCTCTTTCAGTGTCTCTCTCTATTTCTTTCCTTCTCTTTCAGTGTCTCTCTCTATTTCTTTCCTTCTCTCTCTCCACCCTCTCTCTATCCGTCTCTCTCTTTCTTTTTCTCTCTCACTGTCTCTCTATCCCCCCTCTCTCTCTCTGCGTACATGTGTCTGCGTACGTATATACCGGCCTGCGAGTTGTAAACTGCTTTCTTTGTCTTTCTCTATCTCTCACTGTCTCTCTCTTTATTTTTCTCTCTCACTCTCTCTCTATTTCTTGCCTCCTCTCTCCCCTCTCTCTCTCTGCGTGTATGTGTCAGTGTACGTATATACCTGTCTGCGAATTGTAAACTGCTTTCTTTGTCTCTCTCTCTATCTCTCACTCTCTATTTCTTTTTCTCTCTCTCCGTCTCTCTCTTTCTTTCCCTCTCTCTCCGTCTCTCTCTTTCTTTCTTTCTCTCTCTCTTTCTTTTTTCTTTCTCACTGTCTCTCTATTTATTTCTTTCTCTCTCTCTCTCTCTCTCTCTCTCTCTCTCTCTCTGTGCGTCCATGTGTCAGTATACGTATATACCGGTCTGTGAGTTGTAAACTGCTTTCTTTGTCTCTCTGTATTTGTTTCCGTATTTGTAGAAACAGGAAAGACGGAATGTTCCTCGAGTCGGCAAACTTGACAATTTCCCTCCATAAATCCATATTCAATTTCTGTCAGAATATTCCGATGTCCAACGAAGCGGAATCTCATTAAAAATTCTCTCACTCTCCAAGAAATCAGCCATTTTGTTTTTTTTTTTAATTTGGCGCGCACTGGAAATGTCAGGTAAATCGTATATTTCAATGATATTCTCCTTAATTATTCAAAATTCTTTTAAGGGAATATCGCATGTAAATTTATCAAAAAGGATTGGACTATCGTTAAATGTCTTATCTCGCACTTGCTGCTGTCAATCGAGATAGTTTTGGTATGAAAACCATCTAAATGATGATGATGTGGATGAGGAGCACAATTTACTGTATTCTGTTGTCTACTGTAATTGGAAATGCATTTTACTATAAAAATGCATTGGAAATGGTTTATACTATAAAAATGCATTGGAAATTATTTTTACTATAAAAATGCATTGGATATGATTTTTACTATAAAAATGCATTGGAAATGGTTTATACTATAAAAATGCATTGGAAATGATTTTTACTATAAAAATGCATTGGAAATGATTTTTACTATAAAAATGCATTGGAAATGATTTTTACTATAAAAATGCATTGGAAATGATTTTTACTATAAAAATGCATTGGATATGATTTTTACTATAAAAATGCATTGGGAATGGTTTTTACTATAAAAAAAGCATTGGAAATGATTTTTACTATAAAAATGCATTGGATATGATTTTTACTATAAAACAGAATGTGAAATGATTTTTACTATAAAAATCCATTAGAAATAATTGTTACTATATAAATGCATTGGAAATGGTTTTTACTATAAAAATGCATGGGAAATGATTTTTTTACTATTAGACAATGATTTATATAATAAAAATGCATTTGACAATTAGTTTTATTATAAAAAATTAATTGGACAATGATTTTTACTATAAAAATGCATTGAAAATGATTTTTACTATAAAAATTCATTGGAAATGATTTTTACTATGAAAATGCATTGGAAATTATTTTTACTATGAAAAATGCATTGGAAATGATTTTTACTATAAAAATGCATTTGACAATGATTTTTACTATGAATATATATATATATATATATATATATATATATATATATATATATATATATATATATCGATCATGCATACAAAGTTAGATAGGCAAATCGATAAATTTGTACACGCACATAAATAGATTAATAGAAAGTTTTAACACATAGACGGGCAGACCGACAAACATATCACACATATATATATATATATATATATATATATATATATATATATATATATATTCATGAGGATGATGTTTGCTATCAGATGGATGAAAAACACCGAACTTCTCGGCCCAAATCAGGAAACCCATTTAAATCAATTAATATCCTGAAACTGATTAGCCGTTATTTATTTAAATGTTTGTAATTTGAACTCTTGTATAGACGGATTTTAATCAACTGGTTTTTCTGGCCTACATCCGCGACTTATCAATTCATCACGACCGTTTAGATTATTAGGTCCCGTTCATTTGGCAATTGTTTGACAAATGAGTTGGGATCGAACTCTAACTTTTGTTAATTGCTGGATATTTATTTATATTTGTCGTTAGTATCTTTCATTTTGAATATCGATTAGTCTCGTCTTTTTCGGATTATTTCAACATGGCCGCTTGTTTAGAATTGGTGTAAACACTGTGGGGTTGGAAAAGAGCGGGAAGTGGAACGGGTTTTGAATAAAATGGAATTTGAATTCTGATAAAATCAAATAAAAAGAAGAAAGAAAATAAAACAAAATCTCGCTGTGGAAATAAGATAATATGAATAAATAAAAATAAATAAATAAAAATCAAATTAATAAACAGAATCAACCCCCCCCCCCCCCAAAAAAAAAAAAACAACATTAAAAAAACAAAGTACTAAGACGCATTTATTTATATTTAGAATTCTTTCTTTCTTTCTTTCTTTCTTTCTTTTCTTTTCGGCTTTCTTTACTTTCTTTCTTTCTTTCTTCTCTAATTTATATATACCTTTCTTTCTTTCTTTCTTTTTTTCGCTCTCTTTCTTTATATATTCCTTTCTTTCTTCTTTTCAGATTTTCAGCTTTCTTTTCTTTCTTTCTTCCTTTCTTTCTTTTTTTCGCTCTCTTTCTTTATATATTCCTTTCTTTCTTTCTTTCTTTCTTTTCAGATTTTCAGCTTTCTTTTCTTTCTTTCTTCCTTTCTTTCTTTCTTTCACTCTTTTTCTTTATATATTTCTTCCTTTATTTCTTTCTTTTCAGCTTTTCAGCTTTCTTTTCTTTTCTTTCTTTCTTTCTTTCTTTCTTTCTTTCGCTCTCTTTCTTTATATATTTCTTTCTTTCTTTCTTTTCAGCTTTTCAGCTTTATTTTCTTTCTTTCTTTCTTTCTTTCTTTCTTTCTTTCTTTCTTTCTTCTCTAATTTATATATTCCTTTCTTTCTTTCTTTCTTTTCTTTTCTTTACAGCTTTCTTTTCTTTTTCTTTCTTTCTTTCTTTCTTTCTTTCTTTCTTCTCTAATTTATATATATTCCTTTCTTTCTTCCTTTCTTTCTCTTCTTTCTTTCTTTCTTTCTTTCTTTCTCTCTAATTTATATATTTCTTTCTTTCTTTCTTTCTTTCTTTCTTCTTTTTGCTCGCTTTCTTTCTTTCTTTTCTTCTTTCTTTCTTTTCTTTCTTTCTTTCTTTCTTTCCTTCTCTCTTTCTTTTTCCTCCCTTTGTTTCAATCTTCTTCTCTAATTTATATATTCTTTCTTCTTTCTCTCTCTTTCTCTCATCCTTTTTTCCCTCTTTCTTTCTTACTTTCATCAATATTTCTTTCTTTCTTTCTTTCTTTCTTTTCTTTTCTTTCTTTCTCAGCTTTCTTTAATACTTTATTTCTTTTCTATATCTTTGTCTCTGTCTGTCTGTCTGTCTGTCTCTCTCTCTTCCTTTGTTTTTGTTTTCTTTTCTCTATTAATGGATTCTTTCTTTTCTTTCATTTTTTATCTTTCTTTATTTTTTCCTTTATTTTTTCTTTGCATCTTTTTATATTCTTTTATTTCTTTCTCTTTCTCTTTTCTCTCTTTCTCTTTCTCTTTCCTCCTTCTCTTTCTCTTTCTCTTTTTCTCTTCTCTTTCTCTTTTTATCTTTCTCCCTTTCTCTTTCTCTCTTTCTATTTCTCGTTTTCTCTTTCTCTTTCTCTCTTTCTCTCTTTCTCTTTCTCTATTTCTCTTTCTCTCTTTCTCTCTTTCTCTTTCTCTTAAAAATATATCAAATAAATAAATAAATTAAAAAAGAAGAACAAGGTTAAAAAAACTAAGTGCTAATACTCATTTCTAACACACATCTATCTATATTTTCATCTATCTATATTAACTATTTGTATATATCTGTTGTAAGTCTATTCACATCTATCTATCTATCTATCTATTTATCTATCTGTCTATCTTAGATCAAGATTATATCTATCTATAATAAATCTAGATTCTGTGTATCTTAGGTGTACTTCTATACTTGAAACATACACTACGGCATAGCCTGGAGGAGGCAGCAAAAAGCATCGGCCTGCATGTGAACTCTGTTAAAACAGAGTTCATGAGCTTCAGAAAGAAAGGAGACATCTCCACGTTAGACGGTAAGCCCCTTAAGCCAGTAGAACAATTCACATACCTGGTTAGTAATATCTCATCCACAGATAACGATTTTAACACACGAATAGGAAAGGCATGGATGGCCACAAACAAATTGTCTGTCATATGGAAAGTCTGATTTCACTGACAAGCTAAAGCGACATCTCTTCCAGGCTGTAGACAATATCAGTACTGCTGTATGGCTGCACTACCTGGACCCTAACGAGGCGCCTCGAGAATAAGCTAGATGGGAGCTGCACAAGAATGCTGCGAAGCAGTTCTGAACAAGTCGT
>CM042181.1:44453887-44471387 GCA_023376005.1 Doryteuthis pealeii | reverse complement strand
ATAGATAGATGATAAATAGATATCAAGTGACCGAGATAGAGAGATAGATATCAAAGACGAGTAGATAGATAGATAGATATCAAGAGACCGAGATAGATAGATAAATAGATAGATAGATAGATATCAAGAGACCGAGAATAGATAGATAGATAGATAGATAGATAGAATAGATAGATAGAGACCGAGATAGATAGATAGATATCAAGAGTCCGAGATAGATAGATAGATAGATAGATATCAAGAGACCGAGATAGATAAATAGATAGATTGATAGATAGATAGATATCAAGAGACCGAGATAGATAGATAGATAGATACATAGATAGATAGATATCAAGAGACCGAGATAAATAGATAGATAGATAGATAGATAGACAGATAGATAGATAGATAAATATATATCAAGTGACCGAGATAGATAGATAGATAGATATCAAGAGACCGAGATAGATAGATAGATAGATAGATAGATAGATACCGAGATAGATAGATAAATAGATAGATAGATTAGATATCAAGAGACCGAGATAGATAGATACCAAGCGACCGAGATAGATAGATAGATAGATAGATAGATAGATATCAGAGTCCGAGATAGATAGATAGATAGATAGATATCAAGAGACGAGATAGATAGATAGATAGATAGAATAGATAGATAGATATCAAGTGACCGGATAGATGATATCAAGAGACCGAGATAGATAGATAGATAGACAGATAGATATCAAGAGACCGAGATAGATAGATAGATATATAGATATCAAGAGACCGAGATAGATAGATAGATAGATAGATAGATAGATAGATAGATATCAGGAGACGCGAGATAGAAAGAGATAGATAGATGGAGTAGATATCAGGAGACCGAGATAGATAGATAGATAGATATCAAAGAGACCGAGGATAGATAGATAGATAGATAGAGACCGAGATAAATAGATAGATAGAGACCGAGATAGATAGATAGATAGATTAGATAGATATCAAAGTGACCGAGATAGATAGATTATGTAGATATCAAGAGACCGAGATAGAAGATAGATAGATAGATAGAGACCGAGATAAATAGATAGATAGATAGACCAGTAGATAGATAGATAGATAGATAGATAGATAGATAGATAGAGTCCGGATAGATAGATAGATATCAAGAGACCGAGATAGATTAGATAGATAGATATTCAAAGAGACCGAGAATAGATAGATAGATAGATAGATATCAAGAGACCGAGATAGAGAATAGATAGATATCAAGATGACCGAGATAGATAGATAGATAGATAGGTAGATAGATATCAAGAGACCGAGATAGATAGATAGAACAGATATATATCAAGAGACCAAGATAGATACATAGATAGGTAGATAGATAGATGAAACAGTGAGATAGATAGATAGATAGATAGATAGATAGATAGATAGATCAGAAACACATATAGATAGATATTTATTTTTGGTTGTGCTTAGAAACATATATATATATATAGATAGATAGATAGATAGATAGATAGACAGGCAGGTAAACAGACAGATAGATAGATTGATAAATATTAAAAGATAGATAGATAGATATCAAAAGACCGAGATAGATAGATAGATATATAGACAGATAGATATATAGATATATATCAAGAGACCGAGATAGATAGATAGATAGATAGATAGATATCAGTAGACCGAGATAGATAGATAGATAGATAGATAGACAGATAGATAGATATCAAGTGACTGAGATAGATAGATAGATAGATAGATAGATAGATATCAAGAGACCGATATAGATAGATAGATAGATAGATATCAAGAGACCGAGATAGATAGATAGATAAATAGATAGATAGAGACCGAGATATATAGATAGATAGATAGATAGATAGATAGAGACCGAGAAAAATAGATAGATAGATAGATAGATATCAAGAGACCAAGATAGATAGATATCAAGAGACCGAGATAGATACATAGGTAGATAGATAGATGAAACAGTGAGATAGATAGATAGATAGATAGATAGATCAGAAACACATATAGATAGATATTTATTTTTGTTTGTGCTTAGATAGATAGATAGATAGATAGGTAAACAGACAGATAGATAGATTGAAAAATATGAAAAGGCTTGGATGTTGATATGACTATTGTATTTAAAATGTGCGATTTCAAAGTGAAATACTATATTTTAGGAAATACTATAGATTGTTATAATGTAACATTATATATACTAGCAAATGTATGCACCCTCCAGGTGCAAGTATTTAAGTTTTAATGTAATGAAATATCGTATTAAATTAGAAACGCTAATGAAACTAGATAAGAATGCAGATAAAAAGATTTGAAACAGAGGGGGATATAATCGAAAAATAGAACAACTGAATTTACTCTTCCATCACTCTCGTCTTTCATTGTTATTTTTTCTAATTTAAGTATTTAGTTAAAAGAGGAAGTAAAGAATAAAATTACAGTTATCTTTTCTTGTTAATGGATTTCATTTAAGATTCATTGAAGAGATGTTTGGTTATATTCATTAAGATAAAACCAAACAGTTAGAAACCAATAATACTAAACATTTATTTATTAAAATTACATTTTTAATATCAATATGCAAATTAACCTTTCCGTTCACACTGTAAACCGCTATTTTGTTGTATATATAAATATAATTGCATGTTATTAGTATGTAGATATGGTTAACAGTATAAATAATGTAAAACAATTTTATTAATAATTGAGGTTTAAATAAGGATAAATTCATGGTGAATGTGACGTCAATTACTAAGGGAATTGTGACTTGAGTCGTGATTTAGTTTCGGTTACAGACAGAAAAAAACACAATCTCCATTATAAGATATATAAGTAAAAAAATTAGTATCAGCCAGTCAGCGAGGGAGTCTATCCCCTTTTCAATAGCGCTAGACCATGGAGGTTGTTTTAGCATCTGAGGTGGAGCGCCACACCTATCATCAGCTCCTTACTTTACCGCACAGATCCCTGTGCTACTAATGGCCGCCAACTCGTGTTCGAAAAGACCATTTCCTGTTTAAAATAAAACAAAACATTTTATCATAGTTAGGTGCCAGTAGCATTTGACACTGTATCCTTGTGTTTTCTCAGATGACTCACCAGGCCAGCCCTGGAGAGACATGCTCTTCCACATAAACTACATGTTGGAACTTCTCCATTTTGAATGTTGCTGGGCTGAAAATTACCCTTTCTAATAGCCCGCTTCAATTTTTGGTGTTTAATTCAGTTAGACGCAAATTCTCTACAGACAAGTAGATGATAGTTCTCCAGCCAGGTCTACTGCATGCTATCTTCTCCCAGTCCTCCACAGCAATAGCAGTGTTCTTCAAAGTGTCCTTGAGGCAGTCCTTAAAGCTCAATTTGGGTTTGCACTGACGACGTTTGCCAGTTGAGATTTCCCCGTAAAATAGTTGTTTTGGGATTCGGCAATCATTCATGCGAACTAGATGACCAGACCAGCGAAGACGTGATCTAAGGATCAAACTCAACACTAGGCAGGTGACATCTTTCAAGTATTGTGGTGTCTGGTGTAAATGACAATCATTCTGTCCCTAAAATCCTGCGAAGGCAATTCTGATGAAATCTCTTGAGTATATATAGATATATATATATATATATACAAGGTGTGTCAAAAAAGTATCGAGATTTTTGGAACATATATATATGATCACTATATGGTGATATATATATACATATATATATATATACACATATAAATATATATACACAAATATATATATTATATATATATATAATATAATATATATATATATTTGGAGGATATGTGCTTAATTGAAGTCATACCTAATTTTAAAAATTAATTAGTTGATAATTAATGAAATTAGGCGGGCATATATGTTCAAGGTTTCGAGTCACACACGGAGCAGTCTCCCATGTCTATAACCTTGCTGATGAGACCTAATAGGTCAAAATGTACATACAGGGATTGACATTTTCTCGATTTGTTTAGCCTTACATTTGAACATATATGCCGGCCTAATTTCATTAATTATTAACTAATTAATTTTCAAAATTAGATATGATTCCAATTAAGCACATATCCTCCAAAAATTGTCGGCTAAAAAGGCCATATCAAAAATAAACACATTGATCGTTTACTTACTTTCATATATATATATATATATATATATATATATATATTATATATATATATACTAGTGTCAGTTATCTATATAACAAATCTGATAATCGCAAAAATAGAAGTGAGGGTTGTTCAACGATCTTGGAGAAAGAAAAAAAAAAAACGCAAAAGAAAGAAACGAACGTTCCCTCTTTCCAGAAAAAAATAAGGAATAAAAAAAATCCAAGAAAAGACAGAAGCGTTAAGAATTTGGCACCATCTACGGTTTGGAAAGTGTCTGCTGAAGATTTCGGAATTACGAAGATGCGTCGATATATACAATATTTATGTATTTCCTCTTCGCTCGATTCCAAAATGGCTGTCATAAGAGGTTCGCATCAAAGAATATCTTGATATATTTTTGAGCAGATCTGAAAGACGTTCGGGTAAAGGAATAATTCCATTAAATTGGTTAAGCTACTTTTCAGGCGTTTGCAAATGCTGTGCGCACATTAGAGACGTCTCGGATAAAAATAACACAGGCACACTCACACGTACTCACACACACACAACACACACACACACCACACACACATATATATATATATATACATTACATACATATATATATATATATATATATATATATATGTGTGTATATATATAAGATACATATATATAAACATAACACTATATTAGGAATAGTTCGTATATATATATATATATATATATATATATATATATATGTATCGATAATAGTTATATATATTAAGATATATATATTATTATATATATAGATATATATAAATATATATATAAAATATCTCAAGTAAAGGTTCTTATATATATATATATATATATATATATATATATATATATATATAGAGAGAGAGAGAGAGAGAGAGAGAGAGAGATACATATATATATGTATATATAACAATATCTCTAGTAAGCGTTCCTATATCTATCTATCTATCTATCTATCTATCTATATATATATATATATATATATATATATATATATATATATATACATAGATATATCTGAATATATACAAATATATATGTAACTATATTTCAACTAGTATTATATATATATATATATATATATATATTATATATATATATATATATATATATATATATATATATATATTTCTAGTAAGTGTTCTTATATATACATATATATGTATGTTTGTATATTTATATATATGCATGTAAATATATTTCTAGTGAGTGTTTTTACACCCCCCACACATATATATATATATATATATATATATATATAATATATGTTAAAAGAAAGGAAATGAATCCGACAGTATGAGTATGTTAAATATTATTAATTGTTTTCTCTTTAACAGCATTGTGTGATGTTTTCATTCCACCTTTTCATACTCATTCTGAGGGTCTACATGTCCTGGGAATGACATTAAAATCTATCTGATGGTGAGGTTCCAGTTTTGGAGGTTTGGGGAATGTGGAGCACCCCTTCATCACCATTGCTCCCTGGTCCACTCCGACCCGGAGTGGTAGTACATGTTAGGGTCCCATCTATGTGTTGAATAGAAAAACATGAGTTGATAAACAAAATTGTATTATCCATTTAAGAATTGATTTATTTCAAAACTTTATCGGCATTAAATGAGCCACTGAGGTTGATATGCCGCAAAACAAAACAAAACAAAACCAAAACCCTTTCCAATGCATTCCTATAGTAAACAGTTCTTGCCATTACAAACCCCTTTGCTAACATTCTGCTGATCCTTAGGAGGTAAAATTCCCCTTATTTGTTGAATGAGACACGTAAATTCAAATTCCTGGCCAGTCGGTTGGTATAAGGGTTAACAAAGTAGATCAATGCTTGTGGAGATCGAACTCACTATCTGTCGCATATTTCTCACATATCTTAATAAGATATCCAGACTTAATTCCTTTCCAATTATTACTAGTGAGAATGGATTCATCGGTGTTTTTTTTTCTCTCTTTCTCCAATGACTCTCAAAGACAAAGCTTAGGAAACCTCTTGTTCCTGAGAGAAACGTCCACCAATGATCTATACACTAATTAGGTTGTTCGGTATTTATTGTCGAGTAAAACTATTATTGCCGGATTCATTTGAACGTGTAATACAATTACAGATACGACTGACCAACGTGCTCGATCAAACAAAGAGCTAGGTGTTAAAAGTGTCTCGTAAATCTGTCTGATGATAAGTTTTGTCTAGTGAATTACTCCTTAACAACGCAGTTAATGCAGGGAGAAGTGTCGTCTACGAAAAAACAAGAACCAAAAAAAAGAAGAGCTACAAATAATGATGGCTCACCTAAAGGAACAAAAAAGAAGAACGAAAAAAAAAATTTAAAGAGATGCCAAACTTCGAATACAGGAACATAAGAAATAAGAAATAAAAATAAAAATGAAGAAATAATAAATAAAAACGGAAGAATATTTTTGCAATGTTTTTTCTTTTCTTTTTTTTTTCTTTTTACACTATTTTCTGTTCTATTCTTTTCTTTTTTTTCTTTTTCTTTCTTCTTCTTTCTTTCTTTCTTCTTTTTCTATTCTATTTTTCTACATTTCTTTCTTTCTTTCTTCTTTCTTTTTTATTTCTTTTCTATTTTATTTTTCTACTTTCTTTTCTTTTTTCTTTCTTTCTCTTCTTTCTTTCTTTCTTTTTCTATTCTATTTTTCTACTTTCTTTCTTTCTTTCTTCTTTTTCTATTCTTTTCTACCTTTCTTTCTTTCTTTCTTCTTTTCTCTCTTTCTTTCTTCTTTCTTTTTCTATTCTATTTTTCTACCTTTCTTTCTTTCTTTCTTCTTTCTTTCTTTCTTCTGTTCTTTCTTTCTTTTTTAAATTTTTTTTCTATTCTATTTTCTATTTTTTTCTTTCTCTTTCTTTCTTTTCTTATTCTATTCTCTTTCTTTCTTTCTTCTTTTCTTTCTTTCTCTCTTTCTTCTCTAATGATTTTGTCTTTTTACAACGTATCAGCCGTCAATATTTCTTAACAACAAGAAACTCGAGTAGGTCTGATTTTCGACCATTCGGTTTTTAATCGCATATAATATATATATATATATATATATTATATATATATATATATATATATATATATATATGAAATTTAGAACTTAATTCAACTCAGCATATATTTCATTCCTTTTTGCCTGGTAACAAAAAATATATTCCCATATATTATATAGATATGATACACACACACACACACACATATATATATTATATATATATATATATATATATATATATGTGAAAATAATGGAAATTAATCCGACAGTATGAATAAGATATAAATGAAAAAACAACGATGTTTACAACTGAAATAGGCTCATCGAAGAGAAGTGTGCAAACCGTTTCGGGCCAATTCTCTTGACGGTTTTAAAAAGCACACTCGGCCCATCCTCAACTAATATGAGGACCCTATTGCATTATAATGTATCAACCGCACGTGGGTCGGTCATCAACAAAACAAAGACGGGAAAAAGACCGTTAGTAAAAAATAGAACGCTGCTAGTTAAACGTTGGAATTAATCAAAAAAAATTCCAACGTTTAACTAACAGTGTTCTGTTTTTACTAACGTTTAACGTTTAACGTTTACTAACAGCGTCTGTTTTTACTAACGGTCTTTTTCCCGTCTTGTTTTTGTTGATGACCGACCCACGTGCGGTTGATACATTATATGCAATAGGGTCCTCATATTAGTTGAGGTGGGCGAGTGTTGCTTTTTAAAACCGTCAAGAGAATTGGCCCGAAACGGGTTTGCACACTTTCTCTTCTGATGGCCTATTTCAGTTGTAACATCGTTTGTTTTTTCATTATCTTATTCTATATATATATATTATATATATATATATATATATATATATATATATATATATATTTTAACATTTTTGAAAGACAAATGATGTTTGTTATGTAATTGCTGACAGAATCTGTTTCGACCAAATCGATAAATTGGTCTTCATCACGAGCAACATAGACGGGAAAGAAAGATATCCGTTTAACAGATACTGTCAGCAAATACATAACAAACATCATTTTCTAAGATACACTGTATTATTATTGCATGATCCAGTATGTATAAATAAAGTTAATCTTTAAATCACTAAAAAGAGCTCAATGTATAATAATCTTTTTAGATTATATACAGAGCAATATTTATCTTTGAAAGGAAGGAAAAACTCAACACCGTAATTCCATTATACATTTATTTCGACCGAAATTGGGCTTTTATAAATCTCAGTTGATTTAATATAACTCCCCAAAATTTCGTCTCATCAGATGGTAGATCAAGATAATTTGAATCGCATAATTGAAAAATTTACTTCTCAAAAAAAAAAAAAAATTGACATTGGAAGACTGTCACCATGGCGACAGGAAGTCAAATGAGAAAAAAGGATACTCTTCAAGGTCTGGTTTCTTAGGGGATGGTATTCAGACAAAATTAAACTAAGAATTAAACTATTGAATGTGTCTGAAAAAGTATAGAGTAATAAATTTATTATGGAATAACGGTGTTGAGTTTTTCCTTCCTTTCAAATATATATATATATATAACTAAAAAAGTAAAGTCGTCGGGGCGGCCTAATGTCGGTATCAGCCAATCAGCGTGGGAGTCTATCCCCTTTTCACTTGCGCTAGAACCAAGGAAATTGTTTTTAGCATCTGAAGGGGAGCGCCACACCTACCACCTATATATATATATGTATATATATATATATGTATTATATATGTATATATATATACATATATATGTATATATATATGTATATATATATAATGCATATATATGTATATATATATATGTATATATATGCAAATGTAAACAAATCTAGCTATTTTCAGCCGACAGTGTATTTGGGAGAATATGTGCTTTTAGTTGAAGTCAGACCTAATGTTTTGAAAGTTATCCCGCCTAATTAACCATAAAGGAATTAACTTTCAAAAAATTAGGTCTGACTTCAATTAAAAGACATATTCTCCCATGTATATATATAATATATGTATATATATATATATATATATATATATTATATATATATATAATGTATATATATATATATACATATGTATATATATATATATATATGTATATATATATATATATATATATATTTATATATAAAATACACTCATCATATATATATAGATAATAACATAGATATATGGAGCGTGTATATATATAGGTAAAGCACAAGGCAAAAGTAGGGACTTTTTCTTTACTAATTATAAATAATATTTGAACATCGAGCTATTAACCTGGGCTTGAAACAACTTTAACATATCGCTGTTGGAAGAAAGGTCCAACTTAGAACATCCTAATACCAACTTAATTGGAACTATCTAGGGATATATATATACACACACACACACACAACAACATAAATATATATTATTATATGAAAATAAAAATGGAAATTAATCCGACAGTATGAATATGATTATAATGAAAAAACAAAGATGTTTACAAGCGCATGGGCTCATCAGAAACGGTTTGCACATTCTCTCCTGATGAGCCCATGCGTTTTGTAAACATCTTTTGTTTTTCATTATATATATATATATATAATATATATATTACTATATAATATAATATAACACTCCTACATTTGGGGCGCTGGTGGTTGTCGTCAGTGATGTAATCCGCAGGGTTCATTGGAAGTTTCGGGTCTTTCCAACATCAGACTTCCTATCACCCTGCTAACTCTATCAGAGGTGATCAAACCCTGGTACAACAACCAACAATAGACGCTATGTGACGTTATATATAATATATATTATATATATATATATATATATATATAATATATATTATATAATATATATATACATATATAATATATATATATGTGGTGTGTGTGTGTGTTGGTGTGTATGAGTTGAAAATGGAAGCGAATCCGACGGTATGTTCAGATAAAAAATAAAGGAAAGAAAATGCTGAATGGATAAAATAGGATTTATTTTATTTTACTGACATGTTTATCCATCCCTACATGTATTCTATCTATTATTATTCTAAATACAAAATAATAATTAATAACAATAGTAGAAAAACTATAACATTTTTTTTAGTATACAAAGAAACATCGACCTTCCTCAGAGTAAATCCTTATTTTTTTTAATGAAATTCGTTGGAACGCGGAGAATATTTGAAATGTTTCGAAAAAAGGACTTTTTTAACTAACATGAAGAAATATATAATGTATATATATAACTAGTTTTGAGAGTGAAAGAAGTTAGCATGAAAACCTCAAGCGTCAACTTCAAAGGGGATAATTACGTGTGGATATGCAAAATTGTAATTATTTTGAATACATTATTCTTTGTTTTTCTTTCATTCTTTTTTTCTTTGTTTTTTCTCTTTCCTTTCCATTCCTTTTTCTTCTTTCTTTCTACTCACACTTATGTTTAAAAGATTTCTTTTTTTTCTAAACCAATAGAATCTGTAAAACATTTGCTTACCTGAGATGCCATCATATGTCCACCAACCAGTCCACATAGACCCCTCGCCTGCCAAAAGAAACAAGAATATTATTATAGTTGTTGCGTATGTACAGAGCATAGCTATGTTTGGCACAAGGCCAAAAAAAATAGAGCATTCGTTATCCAAGATTTGAACTTGTCTCACGTTTCCAATTCCTAAAACAGTAACCATTACACCACATGCATCCACAATAACCATTACACAATAAAGCACCTCCTATGTCACAAGGCAAATGTAAACACAACGTCATTTTTTTAAAGTCTTATTTTCAATGACAGTACACATAGCTTATCAGCATTTCTCTGTTGACCTATTGACGTAAAAGCTGTGACTTGCTTTTGGGTTCATCTGTTCTTGCTTTACATTAACCTTGCTGCAACCCAGCAGTTTATGATGCTATATGCACACATATATATTTTAATTTGTTATTAATGACATTTTAATGACTTTTGCTTTGACAACTATAATCAAGGAAAATACATTTACTTCCTATGTGTGTCTAACTAAACCATTGAAGTTTCATTAAAAATTGTCAATAATCTTTTATAATGGAGATTGTGTGTTTTTCTGTCTGTAACCGAAACTATATTACTACTCAGTCACAATCCCTTAGTTATTTACGTCGCATTCTCCATGATTCTATTTCTATTTAAACCTCAATTAATAATAAAACTGTTTGACTTATTAATACTGTTGGCCTTACCTAATACTAATAACACGCAATTGTATTTATATATACAACAAAATACCAGTTTTCAGTGTAAACGCTAAAGCTAATTGCATATGATATTAAAAAAACTGATTTTAATAAAAATATGCTTTGGTATTATAGATTTCTAATTGTTTGGTTTATCTTAATGAATATGAGTAAAAATCTCTTCAATAAATCCTAAAGAAATTCATTAACAAGAAGAAATAACTGTAATTTTATTCTTTACTTCCTATTATTAACTAAATAGTTAAATTAGGAAATTTAGCATTGAAAACGGAAGTGATGAAAGAGTAAGTTTCAGTTGTTCTATTTTCCGATTATTACCCCCTCCGTTTCAAATCTTTTTATTTGAATTTCTTAATTTGTTTTCATTAGCCTGTCTGATTTAATCTAATATTTTATTACATTTAAACTAATACTTCACCCAGAGGGTGCATATATTTGCATAATAATAATTAATAAAAATGGTTCTGTATTTTATTTTCTCTTTTTTATTTTTGTCCAATATTGTATTTTTATCTAACTTGCTTAGTCTAGCATTAGCCCTAAGACTGCTTACCAGTACCTGCTGTTACTAAATGGTCACCCAGTTAAGCACTGAACAGGTTCTTAATTGCTTTAACTTCGTTTACTTGTGGAAACATGTGCTTGCAGGGTGACTTGAAAATAGTCATATGAACACAGTCCAAAAAAAAAAAGAAAATCTTTTTTTAAATCCTTCAGTGTTAAGAAAAATTCTTTATTGTAAAAATTGAGAAATGCTACTTTTTCAAAAATTTTTCACCACAGTTTTAAAAATCTACATAAAGATTTTAAATATTTTAAAACTCCTTTTGGTAATTTTTTGACTTTTAAAATAACCCAATTTCTGCTTTTCTAATTTATGTATGTGCATTAAGAATTAATTCAATTATTGACTTCATATTTTATAAAATATTCTGCCGTATTTATTTATCTATTTGTATATATAAAAATCGTTTCCGAAAGGATATTTCAACATGTGGTAAATTCATAATTTTAAAATACTGACCGAAAGACCGGTACTATTTCCCGAACTTAAGAAGGTCCACTTTACTCGAAGATAGCAATTCATTTAACGTTTTATTTCTTGCCTTATTTTTAATTTATTTTCTTAATCAATCGGTTATATAAAAAATAATAAAGATAATAGGAAAATAAAGGAGAAGAGTGAGAGAAGAAAAGAAAAAATATGTTTAAAAAGGTATGCTATTAAGTCTTTGTATAATGTCGATTATTTCCCCTTCCGACAATTCGACAAACCTTGAATCTGGTATCTAGTTACAAGTCACTGAATTATATTTTAGCACTGAGATTGACATCTCCATTTTTATTGACACAGACTTACACTACACGGGTACGGTTTTGATAATGGGAAATTTTCCTTCACAGTAACAAAATACTTATGCATCAAATAATTTCTATCATTACAAGAGCAATCACTGATAGGGACAGATGGCGGGAGGGACATTAGAATCAATGCTGTCAGATGAGGATGATGATGATGACGATAAGGATGATGTAATATTGTTTGTAATTTATTTATTTATAATGGCCAACTAGCTGGGCTCGTCAGTCTTACATCACGTTGGGCGCTGATAAGCGTGTACAGTGTCATTCAGTTACTGGTTAAAAAAAAAAAAAGAAAGAAAAAGAAAAAAAAGAAAGAAAAGCAGCAACCATTAAAATTGCCTAGACGTCAGGTTAACAAGCCAACGACTGTCCCAATCCCCTCCCCACCTGATAAAAAAAAAAGCCACACGTAGGCACATTGTTTCTGAAATCACCTCTCGGGATTCATTGAGACGTGTAACCGGAAATGCCATTCTTTTAGACTGAATATCGAATATCTGTAAATCTCGAGAAGTGGATTCCGATCGGTTCGCATGGATAGTAGCATCGACCTATCTAGGTGTTTATCTCTCTTTCNCTACCTTTCTTCTTCTCTCTTTCTTTCTTTCTTTCTTTCTTTCTATTCTATTTTTCTACCTTTCTCTTTTTCTCTTTCTTTTCTTTTCTTTCTTCTGTTTCTTTGTTTCTTAAATTCTTTTTCTATTTCTATTTTCTACCTATTCTTTCTTTTTCTTTTCTTTCTTTCTTTTGCTACCTTTCTTCTTTTCTTTCTTCTTTCTTTTCTTTCTTTCTTTCTTTCTACCTTTCTTTCTTCTTCTTTATTTTTATTTTACACTATTTCTATTCTATTTCTTTTCTTTTCTTTCTTTCTTTCTTCTTTCCTTTCTTCTTTCTTTCTCTCTAATGATTTTGTCTTTTTTTACAACGTATCAGCCGTCCCAATATTTCTTAACAACAAGAAACTCGAGTAGGTCTGATTTTCGACGATTTCGCTTTTTAATCGTATATATATATATATTATATATATATATATATATATATATATATATATATATATGAAATTAAGAACTTAATATTCAACTCAGCAGATATTTTCATTCCTTTTTTGCCAGGTAACAAAAAATTATATTCCCATATATAATATAAGATATTGATACACACACACACACACACACACACACACACACACACACACACACACATATATATATATATATATATATATATATATATATATATATATATATATATATGAAATTTAACATTTTGAAAGAACAAATGATGTTTGTTATGTAATTGCTGACAGAATATGTTTCGACCAAATCGATAAATTGGTTTTCATCACGAGCAACATAGACGGGAAAGAAAGATATCCGTTTAACAGATTCTGTCAGCAATTACATAACGAACATCATTTGTTTTTTCAAAATGTTAAATTTCATACTGTTCGGATTAACTTCCATCTATTTTTCATATATTATATATATATATATATATATATATAATATATATATATATATATTATATGAGAGGTATCCAAAACTTGGTAGTAAGGGATGATTCTATATGTGATTTCTAAGACACACTGTATTATTATTGTATGATCCAGTATGCATAAATACAGTGAATCTTTAAATCACTACAGAGAGCTCATTGTATAATAAACTTAAGTTAAAAGAAAGGAAATGAATCCGACAATATGAGTAAGAAAAGGTGGAATGAAAACATCACACAATGCTGTTAAAGAAGAAAACAATTTATAATATAATCATAGCTGATACTGATCAATATTTCGATTTTACAAAAATCATCATCAGAGCTCATTCACTCCCGTAGTTGTTTGGGTCGGAGAGGAAAGTCAAATCAGTTTACAAAACAAAACAAAACAAAAAAAACTTAGTACTAAGGTACTAAGGTTGGTGGTTGTCGTCAGTGATGTAATCCGCAGGGTTCATTGAGAAGTTTCGGATCTTCCAACATCAGACTTCCCTCGCCCTGCTGACCCTATCAGAGGTAATCAAACTCTGGTACAACCACCAACAATAGACGCTATGTGACGTTATATATATTATATATATATATATATATATATATATATATATATATATATATATATACGTGTGTGGTGTGTGAGATGAAAACGAAGCGAATCCGACGGTATGTTCAAATGAAAAATAAATGAAAGAAAATGCTGAATGGATAAGATAGGATTTATTTTATTTTATCTTACTAACACGTGTTTCGGTCAGGATTTTATCCATACCTATATGTATTCCATCTATTATTCTTCTAAATACAAAATAATATAAAATAACAATAGTAGAAAAATTACAACATTTTTTTTTAGTATACAAAGAAACATCGACATTCCTCAGAGTAAATCCTTATTTTTTTTTAATGAATTTCGTTGGAACGCGGAGAATATTTGAAATTTTCGAAAAAATAACTTTTTTAAATAACATGATGAAAGAAATATATATGTATATATGTAGTATATTAAGAAAAATTGAAAAAATACAGGTTTAAATGAGTTAAGTGGTAAGTTTATTGGCCAACGCTGTATTAATTAGATCATCCTCAGGGCATTAGTTGGTATATCGAAGGTGATAAAATTTTTTATCACAGATTTACGAGAAAAGCGAGTAATAGTCCTTGTTTCTCAGTCTGATTAAAATTTAAGGTCTGAAAAAGAACGTTGGAAAAAAATGGACGGTTTGAAATATGACGTAAAATATTCTTTTCTCGTTATTCTGTGATAAAAAACTTTTTTATCACCTTGCATATACCAACAAATTCCCTGAAGATGATCTAATTAATAGATCGAAACAGTGCAGCGTCGGCCAATAAACTTACCACTTAACTCATTTGAGACTGTGTTTTTAAAAAAAATTTCTTTATACCGTCGGATTCACTTCCTTTTCTTCACATATGTATATATATATAACCAGTTTTGAGAGTGAAAGAAGTTAGCATGAAAACCTCAAGCGTCAACTTCAAAGGGGATAATTACGTGTGGATATGCAAAATTGTAATTATTTTGATACATTATTCTTATTTTTCTTTCATTCTCTTTTTTCTTTGTTTTTCGTTCTTTCCTTTTTCTTCTTTTTTCTTCTTGTCTCTTCTTTTTCTACTCACACTTATGTTTTAAAGATTTCTTTTTTTTCTAAACCAATAGAATCTGTAAAAACATTTGCTTACCTGAGATGCCATCATATGTCCACCAACCAGTCCACATAGACCCCTCGCCTGCAAAGAAACAAGAAATTTAATTATAGTTGTTGGTATGTACAGAGCATAGCTATGTTTGGCACAAGGCCAAAAAAAATAGAGCATCGTTATCCAAGATTTGAACTTGTCTCGCCGTTTCCAATTCCTAAAACAGTAACCATTACACCACATGCATCCACAATAACCATTACACAATAAGCACCTCCTATGTCACAAGGCAAATGTAAACACAACGTCATTTTTTTAAAGTCTTATTTTCAATGACAGTACACATAGCTATCAGCATTTCTGTTGACCTATGACGTAAAAGCTGTTGACTTGCTTTTGGGTTCATCTGTCTTGCTTTACATTAACCTTGCTGCAACCCAGCAGTTTATGATGCTATATGCACACATATATATTTTAATTTGTCATTTAATGACATTTTAATGACTTTTTGCTTTGACAACTATAATCAAGGAAAATAATTACTTCCTATGTGTGTCTAACTAAACCATTGAAGTTTCATTAAAAATTGTCAATAATCTTATTATAATGGAGATTGTGTGTTTTTCTGTCTGTAACCGAAACTATATTACTACTCAAGTCACAAATCCCTTAGTTATTTACGTCGCATTCTCCATGATTCTATTTCTATTTAAACCTCAATTAATAATAAAACTGTTTGACATTATTAATACTGTTGGCCTTACCTAATACTAATAACACGCAATTGTATTTATATATACAACAAAATACCAGTTTTCAGTGTAAACGTAAAGCTAATTTGCATATTGATATTAAAAAAACTGATTTTAATAAAAATATGCTTGGTATTATAGATTTCTAATTGTTTGGTTTTATCTTAATGAATATGAGTAAAAATCTCTTCAATAAATCCTAAAAGAAATTCATTAACAAGAAGAAATAACTGTAATTTTATTCTTTACTTCCTATTTTAACTAAATAGTTAAATTAGGAAAATTTAGCATTGAAAAACGGAAGTGATGAAAGAGTAAGTTTCAGTTGTTCTATTTTCCGATTATACCCCCTCCGTTTCAAATCTTTTTATTTGAATTCTTAATTTGTTTCATTAGCCTGTCTGATTTAATCTAATATTTTATTACATTTAAACTTAAATACTTGCACCCAGAGGGTGCATATATTTGCTAGTAATAATAATAATAAAAATGGTTCTGTATTTTATTTTCTCTTTTTTATTTTTGTCCAATATTGTATTTTTTATCTAACTTTGCTTAGTCTAGCATTCAGCCCTTAAGACTGCTTACAGTACCTGCTGTTACTAAATGGTCACCCAGTTAAGCACTGAACAGGTTCTTAATTGCTTAACTTCGTTTACTTGTGGAAACATGTGCTTGCAGGGTGACTTGAAAATAGTCATATGAACACAGTCCAAAAAAAAAAAGAAAATCTTTTTTAAAATCCTTCAGTGTTAAGAAAAATTCTTTATTGTAAAAATTGAGAAATGCTACTTTTTCAAAAATTTTTTCACACAGTTTAAAAATCTACATAAAGATTTTAAATATTTTTAAAACTCCCTTTTGGTAATTTTTTGACTTTTAAAATAACCCAATTCT
>CM042181.1:44423887-44446387 GCA_023376005.1 Doryteuthis pealeii | reverse complement strand
ATGTTAAATTTCACAACCAGCAACCCCTAGCTTAAAATAGAGACCATCAAGACTACATCATTGTTAATATTGGTAATATCAGCTAGAATACTGAGAAAAGTCCTGGTGACCCGGAAGACTAGCTATCACTCCGCCTCCAATAAACCACCAGCTAAGGTTGATGTGAAAAAGAAAAATATTTTTTGCTTCATCTTTAGGAGGTCATTAAAAGCCAGTTTGGTTTGGTTTGTTTTATGGCACATCAACCTCAGTGGGTCATTTAACGCTGACAAAGTTTTGAAATAAAGCCATTCTTAATCGATACTCATTTTTTTATAAATACATTTTTTTATTTAACCCATAGATGGGACCATAACAGGTACTACCACTCAGGGTCAGAGTGGACCTGGGAGCTGTGGTGATGAAGGGGTGCTCCACATTTACCAGACCTCCAGAACTGGAACCTCACCATTAGATAGAGATTAACGTCCTTCCTAGGACTTGGAGACCCTCAGCTACCGCCTTCTAGCACATACATAATAAAAGGGTTGGGGCTTGCTATAAGGGCAATAGGGTTGGGGCAATCGTATAGGTGATAGGGCTTGACTTGACTAATGGATTCATCGGAGGCCTCAATGACTGCTCGTTTAGCCTAAGTACGGGGCTAAGTGATGCGTGTCACGGACTGCTCAGCCACCAGGGTTCCATCCTTAATCATCAACGGGCTAGCCACCCACGGCCAACATGTGGCCTCAGTAGGGAGTCTTACTCAATCTGCAGAGGTGCAGTCGGTGTTTTCTTACGCCTCAGTCGACAGGGCGACGAAAAGAACATTCCATTCGTTCTCACACTTGGCTTCACGATCTTCTCTCGGATCTTAGCCCTGAAGAGCATTAAGCGAAACTTTAGTAAGTTATCTGACTCATATTATATATATTGTATATATACTATATAAGGGGTAGACTCCCTCGCTGACTGGCTGATACCGACTTTAGCCGCCCCCGACGACATAATATAATATATATATTGTAAAAATTGATAGTATGGGGAATCCATGAGGAATTGAACTTGCTATTTAATAATAATAATAGATTTGCAAAACTAGCTTTGCTAACACATTACAACTGTGATGGCACACTTATCTAACCTAGTTAACGAGGTCACTTATTATGCGGGCAATTCCGGCAAGGATTGAAATCACTACTTCGGTGTGTCTTTGATTCCTAACGGCATATCACCACGATGCGTCATTTAAATGCTGTCCAAGTTTTCTTAAATAAATTCATTCTTAATGGATAAACTCTCTCATCTCTCTCTCTCTCTCTCTCTCCTCTCTCTCTCCTCTCTCTCTCTCTCTCTCTCATATTATTGTTCTATAATTCTTTTTTTCCTTTTCTTTCCTTTCTGCTTACCTTTCTTTTTTCTTTTCTTTCTTTCTTTTTTCTTTCTTTCTTGTCTTTCTTTCTTTCTTTCTTTTTTTCTTTCTTTTTATTCTCTTATTCTCCGCAATCAATTCAGTTTATCTTCGTTTTTAATTTTAAATCAAGTTTCTCTCCCATTATCTCTAGCCATTAATGTTTTTATTTTCTTTTCTTTCTCTTTTCTTTCTCTTTCTTACGTTTGTTTATTTCTTCCTTCTTCTGTCCCCACCTCTCTCTCTCTCTCTTTCTCATTCTCTTTTTTAAATCATTCTTAATGTATACACTCTCTATATATACAAATCTTTCCCTCTCTCTCTTCCCCCTGCTATCTCTCTTCTCTCTCTTCCCTTTCTCTTTTTCTCTCTCTGTCTCCTCTCACTCTCGCTTCTCTCTTCTTTCTCCTTTTTAAATTCGTATCTTAATGTATACACTCCTCTACTATATACAGAATCTTTCGCTCTGTTCTTCCCCTCTCTCTCTCGCCCTATCCTCCCTCTCTCTCTCCCTCTCTCCCCTCTCTCTCTCCCTCTCCTCTTCTTTTCCCTTAGTCTTTTTATCCTCTCTGTCCTCTCTCACTCTCTCGCTTTTATCTCTCTCTCTTTTTAAATTTCAATTCTTAATGTATCACTCTCATATATATACACATCTATCTCTCTCTCCTCTCTCTGCTCCCTCTTTCTCCCTCTCCCTCTCTTTCCCTTTGTCTTTCTCTCTCTCGTCTCTTTCTCTCTCTCTCTCTTTTACATTCATTCTTAATGTATTACACTCTATATGGATATTAACAAATATTGTCTCTCGTCCCCCCCTCTCTCCTCGCCTCTCTCTCTTTCCCTTTCTCTCTTCTCTCTTTCTCTCGCTCTCTCTTTAAATTCATTCTTAAATGTATACACTCTCTATATATACCCAAATCTCTCCGTTGTCCCCCCTTCATCTCTTTTTTCTTTTCTTCTCTCTCTTTTTAAATTCATTCTTAATGTATACACTCTCTACTATAATACAAACTCTTTCTCTCCCCTCTCTCTCTCTGTCTCTCTCTGCTCTCTCTGTCTCTCTCTTTTTAAATTCATTCTTAATGAATACACTCTCTATTAATAACAAATCTATCTCTCCCCCTCTTCTCTCTCTCTTTTCCCTCTCTGTCTCTCCTTCTCCCCAGTCTCCTGTTTAAAATTCATTCTAATGTATACACTACTCATATATATACAAATCTATCTCTCCCGCCCTCTATCCCTCTCTCTGGTCTCTTTCTCTCTACTGTCTTTCTCCTCTCGCCTCTCTTTGTTTAAAATTCATTCTTAATGTATACCACTCTCTTTATCATACAATAATCTATCTCTCCCCCCTCTATCTCTCTCCCTCTCTCTTTCACTCCCTCTCTTTCCTTTCTCTCTCTCTTTTTTAAAAATTCATTCTTAATGTATACCCCAACTCTCTATATATACACAAATTCATCTCTCTCCCCTCTCTCTCTCGAGATCTCTCTCTCTTCCTGCATGTCTCTTTAAAAATTCAATTTCATGTATACACTCTCTAATATATAACAAAACTATACTCTGCCCCCTCATATCTCTTTCTCTCTCAGTCTCTCTTCTCGCTCTCTCTCTTCTCTCTGTTAAATTCATTCTTAATGTATACACTCCTTATATACAAATCTATCCTCCCCCTCTCTATCCGCTTCTCTGTCTCTTTCTCTCTCTGTCTTTCTCTACGCTCTTTATCTTTTTAAATTCATTCTTCTAATGTATACACTCTCATATATATACAAATCTCTCTCCTCCCCCCTCTTCCCTCTCTCTGCTCCTCTTTCTCTCTCTTTTCTCTCTTCTGTCCTTTCGCTCTTTTCTTTTTAAATTTATCTTAATGATATACACTCCCTATATAGACAAATACTCTCCTCTCCCTCTTATCTCTCTGCTCTCTCTCTCTTTTCTCTCTCTGTTCTCTCCTCTCTCTCTTTCTCTCTCTCTCTCTCTCTCGCTCTCGCTCTCTCTCCTGAAGATAAATAATTTGAAAACAGTCGCCATTTTTTTTGTGCGGTCCTTGGTCATTGGCTTAGCTGACTTTTTCGCGAACTCACCCGATGCAACGAGAACAACGGGTGGTGCGTAGTTACGTCAAGTACTCTCTGTATATCCCACAGGGGCCGATCTTGTTTCCAAGTTAGAAGCAGGGAGAGTCATCGAACTGTTATTGATTTGGCAGTCGACAGTTTTCTGTCCTCAGCTAAGTGACCTGAAACGGTACAACGTGTCATCGTTGTTTGCGAATGTCCTCGATACTCGAAAATTTTTGTCTTGCAGAATGTCAATCTCTATTACAAAATACTACCGTTCAACAATTGGAGAAATTAACGAAAAAAAAACCCTACAATACTATTAAAAGAACTTTAGTTGGAGCCCCAATTAATTTTCTCAGGGACTCATTCAAAGAAAAACATAGGACACGGTGGGAAGTCTTGTGCAGAAGACCGCATGCGACTCGACGCCTCCTCGTCAAACAAGGAACAAAAAGAAGCTGAAGAAAGAGGAAAAAAAACTTGCCAACAGAAAGAGAGCTAAAAGATAGGGGAGAAAACACCAGTAAAGCATACCCCAACACCTACAGAAAGCATCACCATTTTGTTTGCGCCATTGACCAGAGACTTCAGCCATTCGAGGATCACGTCTGCCTCAGCCACTACACGTAGCTTTAAAGTGAGAAAAAAAAAACAAAAAACAAAACAACCGCCCTGTCGGCTGCGGGCGTATAGATGCCACCGACTGCAAACCTCTGCAGAGGGGCGTAAAAACTCCCCCCAATGGGGACACCTGTTGGCGCCGTGGGTGGCGACCCGTGAGGGTGACTCTAAGGATAAAGCCCAGCGTGGCTGAGCAGGTTCATGACTTTGCAAATGCTTCACCTTCGACCCTAATCTTGGGCTAGACGGGCGTCAGAGAGGCCGCCCCTACCGATCAATCGCGCTGGTCACTGTCAAGCCTAGTTACCTATATGAATTGTCCACACCTATTGCCCTGTATGGCAAGCCCCAACCCCTTTTTATCATATGGGTGCCTGACAGGTCCTGGATATTTTTGACGATAACTGCTAATCTGATCGTGCTGAGGTTCCAGTTTGGAGGTTTGAGGCAATGTGGCGAGCACCCCTTCACTCACCGCATTGCTCCCTGGTCCACTCTGAATCCGGAGTGGGTAAGTACCTGCTAGCGGTACCATCTATGGGCTTAATAGAAATAATGTATTTATAACAACACAAATTGTATTAAGTATTGATTTATTTCAAAACTTTATCGGCATTAAATGACCCACTGAGTTTTGATATCGCCGTAAAACAAAACAAAACCAAAACCATAAATAAAAAAACAAACAAACTACGCCATCGTCTAAAATAGAAGGAAGGTTGCCAACCATTAAAAAAATATGTGATGTCCCGTGTTCTAATATTCTTCTCATCATCTGAGTATCTTATATAGCCTGGGTGTCCTTCTAGCATCTAGAAACTTCATTTAGAGATTTCATGTCTGGTCTTCCATTAGGGAATTTTCTCGTCTATCAGGATTAGATAAGTTTTGGATAATAAAGTTATTACCGGTATACCTTTCTGATAATTATATATATATATATATATATATACTATATATATATATATAGGAAACAATTTTTTGTATGCATGAAACAAAGAAAATACAGTGCTCAATCACAAATTTAGAGACTAATTAATTTTATTTAATTCTGCTTAGTTCTTTATAGATCAATTGTTTAGTACCCAGCTTTCATATAAGAGGCAAATCATCAGGTTGCATTGAGTTAGATCCATGCTGTTTGTTGAAGATATTGCTTAATGTCACATTCTGGACCGACAAATAACGTCGGTTACTTTCGACGGACGCTCAGTGTACTTCGAGGATTTATTAAAAATTAAATTTTTTTTTTTTTCTTCAAAAATTAATTTTTTTGTTTAACAATGCAACGATAGTACCTTCCCTTTAATTCCTTAAAACATATGAAAAATTCTATCTGCTTTTACATAATTAAGCATTGATCTATAAGAAACTCGTGCCACAAATTAAATATAATACTTATAGTTACTCATAACATGAATATATATTTATAAATAATTCCCGGGCCTAATTCCTCTAATTTAAATTAATTAATTATTCAAAAATTAGGTAATGACGATCTAAAACTATTCTCAAAGTTCGCAACCATCTAACCAAACCATTTACAACTACCACATCGTCGTGCCTAATACAATATTGTTCCGACATTAGAAGAGAGAGCGCAAGAGTCCTAAACCACGTCGGTTTTAAACATCATAAACAATTCTCGTCGAGTACAAGCAGTAGAATGCTGTAACACAATCAATCATATTATTCGAGTTGTTTGCTTGTGGGGTTGTGGATTCGATGCGCGTGTGCCTTTGTCAGCTTGGCGTAGTCACCGGTTTCAATCACAGCCCAACAGGCGGTCTTCCGAATCTATAAGCTCTGCTGAATGAGGCCTAATGGGACCGAAAATGTACATACAGGATTGATTTATTCTCGATTTGTTTAGAAGCCATAGACATTTAATAGGTATTCCCTTCCTAATTCAATTAATTGAAAAATTAAATTAATTTCTTCCCCAAAAAATTCAGGTACGACTCCAATTGAAAACACTTATTCTCAAAAAATTATCCGCGCAAAAGCCGATTCTAAACAAACCTTGTTTACAAGCTTACCACATCTTCGTGTAATAAAAGTCACTAGCATAGAGGAATTGTTAAGCGCTAACTCTAAACAATCATTAAAAAAACTAAAGAAGTTCGTTTGTGTTGGGGTTGTGGCATCGGCCTGTCAGCTACCCCCCCCCATGGCAGTCCGGTTATCAAAATCACGCACAGGCCGGTCTTCCGATCTAATAGCTTCTTGCTGATGAGGCCTAATAGGCCGAAAAATGCTACATACAGGAGATCTGAATTTTCTCGATATTGTTTAGCCATTACATTTAATAGGTAATTCCCGGCCTAAATTCATTATTAATTAATTAATTTATTCAAAAAAATTAGGTACGACTCCACATTAAACACTTAATTCATCCCATATATAATATATAATATATATATGTATGAGTACTGAAAAGGTGGAATGAAAACATTCACACAATTGCCTGCTTAAAAGAGAAAACAATTGTATAATATAATCATAGCTGATATTGCATCAATACTTCTTCGATTTTACAAAATTGCATCATCAGAGCCTCATTATACTCCGATGGTGTTTGGTCGGAGATAAATTAAAAATCAGTTTCAAAAACAAAAAAAAAGCTTAATTTTGCACAAAAAAGGAACACGACATTATTCTCGATATTTTTGTCGGTCACGACGATAGTGTATAGACTATTTTTTCGTCGCGTCAACTCCGTCATTGCAGAGCGGAATTTTAGAGATAGTTGGCGAACACAGGACGAATTACAACTTATTCAAAAGGCGATGGGTATTACGCAAACAATGTGACCGGTTTTTAGAAAAGGACTAGTTTTTGCATATAATTATTTGTTATGTCTGTATTCTCATAAATGATTACATTATTTATATAATTAAGTTTTGCATGATTTTTATATATAAAGTAAAAAAAGTATGATCGCGACCGCGATACTATTTGCTTATTATTTTAGATATATTATATATTTAGTAAATGAAGAAAACTCTAAACTTGCTTCATTACAATAATTTATTTCAACCGTATTAGTACGGCATCTTCAGGTAATCACAAGAACATGACTCTTGTGATTACCTGAAGATGCCGTACTAATACGGTTGAAATAAATTATTGTAATGAAGCAAGTTTAGAGTTTTTCTTCATTTACTAAATATCTTGCTCTGTTCTTGTGATTACCTGAAGATGCCGTACTAATACGGTTGAAATAAATTATTGTAATGAAGCAAGTTTAGAGTTTTTCTTCATTTACTAAATATCTTGCTCTGTCCTTTTACTCACTGGTATTAGGTAGATTGAGCTCTCCTTATGGTCTACCTGCATCAGCTTGGTTAAACCACACATGGAAAGACCCTAACTACGGAAAAAAACTATATATATATTTTTTTTTTGGGGGGGGAGAATAAGTGCTTAATTGGAGTCGTACCTAATTTTGAAAATTAATTAATTAATAATGAATTAGGCGGGAATACATTATTAATTAATTAATTTTCAAAATTAGGTACGACTCCAATTAAGCACTTATTCTCCCAAAAATTTGTCGGCAACAAGCCATTCCAAACAAACCGTGTTTACAACTTATCATATATATATATATATATATATATATATGTGTGTGTGTGTGTGTGTGTATGTGTGAGTGTGTGGGTGTTTGTGTGGGTGTGTATGGTATATAGCAAGTTCAAGGCTGCATAACCCTCTTTTTTCCCACAATATCACAGCCATTGTGATAGATTTGAAGCCAGTAATATGACGGCCAAATATCGGTCTTGTGAAAATTAGAACTAACGGAGGCGACACAGATTTGTCGCCAAGAGAGATGATGACTAGTTGTCAGGAAAATATGTGTGTAATCTGTCATTGAATGGCCTCATTCGCGTGGGAGCAAACTGAATGAGCAACTTTTTATAACTTAAGCTGACTAATGTGCTAAACGTGTTTTGTCACTATATATATATATCTTATTATAATGGAGATTGTGTGTTTGTCTGTCTGTAACCGAAACTAAATCACTATTCAAGTGACAATTCCCTTAGTTATTGACGTCACATTTACCATGAATTTATCTTTATTTAAACCTCAATTATTGATAAAATTGTTATACCATATTAATACTGTTGACCATATCTACGTACTAATGATATGTAATTGTATTTATATATACAACAAAATAGCGGTTTACAGTGTGAACGAGAAGGGTAATTTGCATATTAATATTTAAAATTTGATTTTAATAAATATATACTTAGTATTATTGATTTCTAATTGTTTGGTTTTCTCTTAACGAATCTGAGCAAAGATCTCGGGGATACATCTTAAAAGAAATCCATAAACGAGACGAAATAACTGTAATTTTATTAAATACTTCATAATCTAACTAAATAGATAAATTAGGAAGAATGAAAGACGGGAGTGAAAGAAAATGATAGAAGAGTTAAATCTAAAGCTGTTCTATTTTTCGATTATACCCCCTCAGTTTATCATTTTCTAAATAGTTTATAATTTGATACAATATTTTATAACATCAAAACCTAAATACTTGCACCCGAAGGGTGCATATATTTGCTAGTATATATAAAGAAAATTTGAAAAAACAAGTGTTCCGAAAATGTGATGAATTTAATAATCGATGTTTAAAACATTTCGGTTACATTGAACCTTCATCAGGATGTCTCTTGAGGTGAAGAAAATGGTGGATGTTTTTATATTTAACCGAAATGTTTTAAACATCGATAATTAAATTCATCCCATTTTCGGAACACTTGTTTTTTCAAATTTTCTTTATATTGTCGGATTTAATTTCCATATTTACTCCATATATATATATATATATAATATATATATATATATATATATATATCTTAGAAAGGAAGGAAAAAACTCAACACCGTAATTCCATAATAAATTTATTTCGACCAAAATTTTACTTCTCAAAAAATGAAATAAAAAAATAAAAAAAAAAAATTTTTTTTTAATATTTTACATTGTAAGACGGTCAAATTAAAAAAAATAATAAACAATTTTTTTTGTTAAAATATTCTTCTTATTTTTTATATATTGATTTATTTATATTTTTTTTTTAGAAGTAAAATTTTTCAGTTGTGCAATTCAAATAACTTGATCTTCCATCTGATGAGACTGGATTTTGGGAAGCTATATTAAATCAACTTATAGGTTGATTCATATAGGTCCCAATTTTGGTCGAAATAAATTTATTATGGAATTACGGTGTTGAGTTTTTCCTTCCTTTTTAAGATAAATATTGCTCTGTATATAATCTAAAAAGTTTATTATACATTGAGCTCTTTTTAGTGATTTAAAGATTCACTGTTTTTATAAATACTGGATCATACAATGATAATACAGTGTATCTCATAAATCACATATACAATCATCCCTCACTACCAAATTTTGGATACCTCTCATCTCTCTCTCTCTCTCTCTCTCTCTATATATTATATATATATATATATTATATATATATATATATTATTTAGCGACCCCTCCGCACGAGCAGGATGTGACACAAGGTCAATTTCTTAAGCGGAGTTGAACAGGTTTGAATTCAGAGTTTTCCTTCTCCTAGACCGGTTGCCTAACCAAGGTTAAAGAGCCCAGTCTGCCCTACTATTTACCCATAGCTGGAGGGAGAGTAGAATTCATACCTTTCCCAAGGGTATTAGCGCTAAGTGAAATGCAATTACCACGTCCAGGATTTGAACTTGGGGCGACGAGTCCATTTCCTATGACTTTAACCATTACACCACGCGCTTTCAAACGCTTCATATATATATATATGGGTAATTTTTTCCGAGATGAAATAAGGAAATCACAGTGCTCAACTACAAGTTGTAGGAGTTTTATTTATTCATTTAATTATTAAATATAACCTTTTTTTTGCAGGCATCTACCCAAGGTTTCGAGCTTTTTTCTCTCGTCAGGATATCTTTAATTCCTCTGGTCTTTCAGCAAAAACATTTTAGGCAGAAAGACCAGAGGAATTAAAGGTATCCGACGAGAGCAAAAGCTCGAAACCTTGGGTAGATGCCTGCAAAAAAGTTATATTTTATAATTAAATAAATAAATAAATAAATATTTATATATATATATATATATATATATATATATAATATATATATATATATATAAGTGTATTTTGGCAGCATTTTCTCTTTAAACTTGTTTGGCTGAACTCGAATGACGATTCCTGTCGTACGAGTTTCGGTTCAATCCTTTCAAGATTCAAGGTGTCTCTACGAGCGCTTTCGGCATGTCGATCTGCCATCTTCAGGTTGGAAACTGATGATATGTTACTACCTCCCACTACCAATTCCTATGCTACTGCTCGTTTTCTTTAAAAACTAGACACCACGAAACATACCATCAGTTTCCAACCTAAAGATGGCACTCGAGTACAATTAACACGTATTTCGGCCAGGAGTTTTTTCATGTATACTAGTAATCTAGTTATTATTATTTTAAATATAAATCAATATAACAATAATAAAAAATTCTAAAATCTTTAATCATACAAGTAATAACGGCCTTCATCAGAGTCAAACGTTTGATGTCTATCTAAAACGGTCAACATACAGAGAATCATAATAATAAACACTTCAGAATTATGTATATATATATATATATATATATCTTATTATAATGGAGATTGTGTGTTTTTCTGTCTGTAACCGAAACTATATTCCTACTCAAGTCACAATTCTCTTAGTTATTGACATCACATTCTCCATGATTTTATTTTTATCTAAACCTCAATTATTAATAAAATTGTCTTACATATTAATACTGTTAACTATGTCTACATACTGACAACATGCAATTATATTTATATATACAACAAAATAGCGCTTTACAATGTGAACGGGAAGGCTAATTTGCATATTAATATTAAAAAATCGAATTTAATAAATATGTGCTTAGTATTATTGATTTCTAACTGTTTGGTTTATTTTTAATGAATATAAGCAAAAGTCTCTTCAATGAATCTTAAATGAAATCCATTAACAAGATAAAATAACTGTCATTTTATTCTTTACTTCCTCTTATAACTAAATACTTAAATTAGAAAAAATACAATGAAAGACGAGAGTGATGGAAGAGTAAGTTTCAGTTGTTCCATTTTTTATTATACTCCCTCTGTTTCACATCTTTTATTATACTCCCTCTGTTTCAAATCTTTTTATCTGTATTCTTATTTAGTTTCATTAGCCGTTCTAATCTAATACAATATTTTATTACATTAAAACTTAAATACTTGCACCCGGAGGGTGCATATATTTGCTAGTATATATATATATAATCAATGGTAATATTATGGTTTCACACTCATAACTTTCTTGGTAATCCAATCATCAGATGAGTTCAATGGTTGAGATGTTAAAAACCAGTCGTGAAATGGTTGAGATGTTAAAATGTTAAATTTTTTAGCGTTTATATGAAGCGTTTTTCACGCGATGGGAAATGTAAAGCTAAAAATTGTATTTTTTTAAACTGTGGCTTGTTAAAAAAAACAATTTTTAACTTTATATTTCCCATCGGGTGAAACCATGCAAATACTTTTCTCATTTTTTCATTAACTATTCATTAATTATTAATACTAGCAAATATATGCACCCTCCGGGTGCAAGTATTTGAATTTTAATGTAATGAAATATGTTAAATTTGAAATACTTTTGAAACTAAATAAAAATCCAAATAAAATGATTTAAAACAGAGGGGGTATAATCGAAGAATAGAACAACCTTGAAACTAAGTCTTCCATCATTTTCCATCACTCCCTCCTTTTATTGCTGAATTTTCCTAATTTAACTATTTAGTTAAATTAGGAAGTAAAGAATAAAATTACTGTTATTTCTTTATATTAAAGGATTTCTTTTAAGATTCATCCCCGAGTTTTTTGCGCATATTCATTAAGAAAAAAACAAACAATTAGAAATCAATAATACCAAGCGCATATTTAATAAAATTAAACTTTTAATATCAATATGCAAATTAGCTTTCCTGTTCACACTGTAACCCGCTATTTTGTTGCATATATAAATACAATTGCATGTTATTAGAATGTAGATAAAGTCAAAAGTATTAATAAGGTATAACAATTTTATCAATAACTGAGGTTTAAATAAAAATAAATTCATGGTGAATGTGACGTCAATAACTAAGGGAATTGTGACTTGAGTAGTGATTTAGTTTCGGCTTCAGACAGACAAACACACAATCTCCATTATAATAAGATATATATATATATATATATATATATATATATATGGGAGAAATATGAGGAAGTTGATCCGACAATATGCGGAGAAAAGTAGACAAACACGGGATGTTATGGAAACTGGATGTTTATTGTCGACGTTGCAAAGTTTCGGTCATTTAGACCATCTTCAGGACTTGGATATAGTTCTTGCTTCAATGATGGACATTCTCAAAATCATGAAAACAGTAGGTTGTCAGTAGGGGCAGGGGTGGTTGGGGGTGGGTAGTGGATTTTCTCCTCTCTAGATGGGGAGTGTTTATATGGTGATGCAGGTGTTGGTCCAGAATGTAGTATGTGTGTATGAGAGAGAGAGAGACAGACAGAGAGAGAGAGAGAGACAGACAGACAGACAGACAGACACAGAGAGAGACAGATAGACAGAGATATGTATAACAAATTGATGGATTATTTTGTGATATAAGCCGTGCCAACGTACACCACTTAAATTTATAGACTAAACGAGGTCACGTACTTTAAACCTCAGCCAATCAACAGCCCGGAAGGCGATTGGTCCAGGCGAATGAGTATGTGTATGTGTGAACCTGGATGTTTATTGTCGACGATGCAACACGCCTAATTCATTTAATTATAATTAATTAATTAACAAATTTAGGTATGACTTTAATTATACATATATATATGTGTGTTTGTGTGAGTGTATATATATATGCGTGCGTATGCAACCCTTACGCTAAGCGCGCTTTCAAGAATGAGTGTATTTGTAAGAGTAAATCGATGCATATGTTTAACTAGACGTTGCATTAAGATATATATATATATATATATATATATATATATATATATATATATATTGGTCAAGATTGGTCAAGATGATGCAACTCATTCATCTTGACCAATCTCCTCCATCCAACATTCTGGACCAACACCTGCAACACCATATAAACACTCCCCATCTAGAGAGAAGAAAATCCAACACACACACACACACACACACACACACACACACATATATATATATATATATATATATATATATATATATATTGTGTGTGTGTGTGTGTGTGTGTGTTTATAATATATATATATATATATATATATATATATATATATATATATATGTTAATGATGGAGATTCGCTTCCGGTTTTTGTCTGTAACAAAAATTACGTCACTGCTTACGTCACATTACCCAAAATCGTCATAACATAGAATAAATACACTCAAAATTTGAACATGCAACATTAGACAGTCCTCATTGTTTTTTAAAACAAGTTTTAATAAATACATGACTGGTATTATATATCTATATATAGTTTGTTTTATTTTAATACATATTTAAAGTTACATTTTCAAATTGTTTTATTTTTTAATCCTTTAATGAATTTGATGATTTTACTTACTTAGGGTACAAACTCACTGACATTGAATTTTTAACTCCCACCCCTCAGGCGATAGGTTTCAAAAATCTGTTTTTTACATCGCCCGGAGGGTGTTTTTTATTTTTTGCTAGTGTTTATAATATATATATATTGTTTGGGATTTTGTATGAAGATTTGGGTATGAACTATAAGAAACTCAGTTGTTTAATGTTAAGTTTTGTTTTATCTCCTTGGTCTAGGGGATATACTCCCTCGCTGATTGGCTGGTACCAACATTAGGCCGCCCCGACGACTTAAAAAAAATTAAAATATAATCCCAGTAAAATTAGTGTGTAATTTCTATTACTATACTTCGTTTAACTTTTTACAATTTAATTCATAGCATCTCGCGAATTTTACGATTGACAATAGAACTGAAATCTCAGGCCAGAAATGGGCCCCGGTATTCCTTTGTGCAACCCTTACCCGTAAAAAGAAAAAAAAAACGCCAAATTTTATAGCCCTATAAGTTTATGAATTTCCTCAGTGTTTCTCATTCAGTATAATATTGTACAAAACTAAAACTTAAATACTTGCACCCAGGGCGCAAACTTTTGCTAGTATATATAATCCCCATCAAAGCAAGTGCGTAATTTCTATCACTGTTCTTGGTTAAACTTTTTATGGTAGCATCTCGGGAATTTTTAAGATTGACAACAAAACTGAATTCATAGGCCAGAAATGGGCCCCTGTACTCACTTTGTGCACCCCTTACCTGTAAAAAGGAAGGTAAAAACGCCAAATTGAATAGCCCTCTATCGGAGGACGATGTAGATTTTTCTAATTAGGTAGAGGTGGGAAAATTATTATTTCCGGTACTGGGCAAGTTCAAAAACTGTCTGTCATTATAGGAAAGTATTTTTGGCACGGATTTCTGTAGGAATAAATCTTGGAGACGTTCCAGTGAAAGTCTGACACGGAAAATGCTTATTGCCGAGCAGTTATCAGCCGGTCGATCGATCGAAAGAACGGTCGGTCTTTATAATGGTCGAACGAATTCATGTGAACGTTTAAACGGTCGTATTCGCAAAATGGCGGCGAAAATGTGTGCGTATTAAGCAAAAAATGGCCGCGTTGCGAAAAGACCACTGTCAAGTGACGAATTCGTCTATACGTCTGGTCATTTCCGCCAAGTTCGGTAACTCGTGAGCGTTTCCGGTTCTTTCTAGCGTTAGTTTTGCTTCTCTTACTTGCTTTTAAAGAAATTTCTTCCTTTTTATATTTTTCGCTTTTTTTTTTTGTTTTTGTTTTTTTTGTTTCTTCCTATATGTTCTGTAGATATCGGATGATGGGATTTTAAATTTAGTAGCTAAAAGGTCCATCTTTATTTCCCACCGTCTCCTGACATTTTTTTCTTCTTCTTCTTCTTCTAAACGTGGAATCTTAAACTTGACTAGACTCCAATGCTCATTGCGGAATTCAAAATAGACAAGTTAATTATATCTCTTGTTTTCGGAGGAACATATTCATTCCTCCTCCATGGTTAGACTTTTCAGGACGAGTTGGGAAAGTCATCACAATAAGGAATATATATATATATATATATATATATATATATATAATATATAATATCTTATTATAATGGAGATTGTGTTTGTCTGTCTGTAACCGAAACTAAACAAGTCACAATTCCTTTTGTTATTTATATCACATTCTCCATGATTTTATTTTCATTTAAACCTCAATTATTAATAAAATTGTTTTACCTCATTAATATTGTTAACCTTATCTACATACTAATAACATGCAATTTTATTTATATATACAACAAAATAGCGGTTTACAGTGTGAACGGGAAGGCTAATTTACATATTGATCTTAAAAATGTGATTTCAATAAATATATGCTTAGTATTATTGATTTCTAATTGTTTGGTTTTATCTTATTGAATATGAGCAAAAATCTCGGGTATAAATCTTAAAAGAAATCCATTAACAAGAAGAAATAACTGATACCGACATTAGGCCGCCCCGACGACTCTACTTACTTTACTCATATATATATATATATATATATATATATTATATAAAATGGACTCTCCCGTCGATTTTCGACGCATGAGTGTTCACACACACAATGAACTCCCACACAGTGATTTGTTTATAGTGGTGAAGGCTTCTGTTGGACCATCCACACTTTTTGGCACAGTCGATAGGAAAGAATTGGTGCATCAAGAGTTGCCACAAACCCAATCAACGACCGACCTCAGGAATTTTAAATTGAGTTATCCTTCTACTAGACTGGTTACCTACCCAAGGCTGAAGGGCCCAGTCTGCCCTACTATTAAACACATAGCTGGAGGGAGAATATATGGTTTCATACCTTTCCCAAAGGTATTAGCGCTATGTGAAATGCAACAGCTTCGTCTAGGAATTGAACTCGAAATCGAATATATATATATATATATATATATATATATATATATAATATGTATATATATATATAAATAAATTCAACCCTCCTCTGTCCACTACTAATTGTGGCATTTTTCTATAATTTCATGCCTCTAAATGCAACGACCTTATCGGGCAGAGGTGATGAATGGAGAAATAAGCGAAGAAATATTGTTAAATTGAAAGAAGGAAATTGTGATGTCGAGAAAAAGATAAAAATTGTTTTTACGTCAGATAAAAAAAAAGGTAAAAGAAATAATGAAAATGTCAGGTAATTGAAAAGACGAAGTGAATCTAACACGGGCGAGATAATGATTAATTTCGATATGTATGGAAGGCCTGAATATCTAAAGAAGTGTAAAAGGAATGTTTAATAGAAAACTAAAGATAGAAAGAAAGATATATTGGATGGAATTGGGAAAGAAATAAAGAAAGAAAGTTACATTGCATGGTTTCAGAGAAAGAGAGAAAGAAAGCTATATATCATGGTTTTAAAAAAAAGAAAGAAAGAGAGAGAGAGAGAGAGAGAGAGAGAGAAAGAAAGAAAGGAAGAAAGAAAGAAAGAAAGAAAAAAGAGAAAAAGACAAACATGAACTATATTGCATGGAATTTGGAAAGAAAGAAAGAAACGTATTTTGCATGGTTTGAAAGAAAGAAAGAACGAAAGAAAGAAAGAACGAAAGAAAGGAAGAAAGAACGAAAGAAAAAAGAAAGAAAGAAAGAAAGGAAGAAAGAAAGGAAGAAAGAACGAAAGAAAAAAGAAAGAAAGAAAGAAAGGAAGAAAGAAAGAAAGAAAGAAAGAAAGAAAGAAGGCTATCATCCATTTTTCAGAAAAAGAAATAAAATATAGATTAAATTGTATGGAACTGTGGAAAAAAGAAAGAAAGAAAGAACGAATGAATGAAAGAAAGAAAGAAAGATAGATAGAAAGAACGGAAGAATGAAAGAAAGACAGAAGGAAAGATTGAATGAAAGAATGAAAGAATGAAAGAAAGAAATAAAGAACGAAAGAAAGAAAGAAAAAAAGGAAAGAATGAAAGAACGGAAGAAAGAAAGGAAGAAAGAAAGAAAGAAACAATGAAAGAAAGAAACAATGAAAGAAGGAAAGGAAGAAGGAAAGGAAGAAAGAAAGAAAGAAAGAAAGAAAGAAGTCTATCTTGCATTTTTCAGACAGAGAAATATAACATAGACTATATTGTATGAAACTGTGGAAAAAGAAAGAAAGAAAGAAAGAAAGGAAGGAAGAAAGAAAGAACGAAAGAACACAAGGAAGAAAGAAACAAAGAAACAAAGAACAAAGGAAAGAAAGAAAGAAAGAAGAAAAGAAGAAAGAAAGAAAGAAGAAAGAAAGAAAGCAAGAAACGCTATCTTGCATTTTTCAGAAAAAGAAATAAAATATAGATTAAATTGTATGGAACTGTGGAAAAAGAAAGAAAGAAAGAAAGAACAAAAGAATGAAAGAAAGAAGAAAAATTAAAGAAAGAAAGAAAGAATGAAAGAAAGAAAGAAAGAAAGAAAGGATGAAAGAAAGAACGAAAGAAAGAAAGAACGGAAAAAGAAAGAACGAAAGAAAGAAAGAAAGAAGAAAGAAAGAAGAAGAAAGGAAGAAGAAAGAAGAAAGAAAGAAAAAGAAAGAAAGAAGAAAGAAGAAAGAAGAAAGAAAGAAAGAAGAAAGAAGAAAGAAGAAAGAAAGAAGAAAGAAAGAATGAAAGAAAGAAAGAAAGAAAGGAAGAAAAAAGAAAAGAAAGAAAGAAAGAAAGAAAGAAAGAAAGAAAGAAAGAAGAAAGAAGGAAAAGAAGAAAGAAAAGAAAAAAGAAGAAAGAAAGAAAGAAAGAAAGAAGAAGAAGAAGAAAGAAAGAAGAAAGAAAAAGAAGAAAGAAAGAAAGAAAGAAGAAGAAAGAAAGAAAGAAAGAAGAAAGGAAGAGAGAAAGAAAGAAAGAAAGAAAGAAACAAACAACAAACAAACAAACCTACAAAGTGAAAATACTAAAAGCAACAAAAATTTACAAAAAACAAAAAAACTGGTTCCTAATAAATTGTTGCTTTTCTTGTTAGACATCGATCAATGTTCTAAATTTTCTTATTTTCTTCATCTTAAATATTTTCTTTATTACCAAAAAAAAAATAATTGCAAGTTATATATTAAAAAAGATCTGAGAAAGGAAGGAAGGAAGGAAGGGGGACTAAAAGACAAGGAAAATACGAGTAAATAATTGAATAAGAGGAAGACAAGATGAAATAAAATGAAAAAGAACGAAAATAATTAATGAATATCGTCATTAAGAATAATAAAACAGAAAAAAAACAGGCTGCAAAAGGAAGGAAGAAGGAAAAGAATGAATTAAGGTAAGAACGAAAGAAAAACAGAAAGCAGTGAGGAAGGAAAAAAATTAAAAGAATGAACGACTGAATAAAATAAAAAGAAGGAAAGACAGTAAGACAGAATTTAAAAAATAAATGAAGATAGTAGGAAAGGGAAGGAAGAACCACAGAATAAAGAGAGAGAGAGAGAGAGAGAGAGAGAGAGAGAGAGAGAGAGAGAGAGAGAGAGAGAGAGAGAGGGAGAGGGAGGGAGAAGGGAAGATCATGAAACAAAATGAAAGAAGAAAGAAGAAAGAAAGAAAGAAAGAAAAAATTCAATTAGAAAGAGATAGATAACAGTAAGGCCTACCAAAAGAAAGAAAGAAAGAAAGAAAGAAGAAACGAAAGAAAGAAAAAAATTGAATTAGATAGAGATAGATAACAGTAAGGCCTACCAAAAAGAAAGAAAGAAAGAAAGAAAGAAATAAAGAAAGAAGAAGAAAGAAAGAAAGAATTGAATTAGATAGAGATAGATAACAGTAAGGCCGAACCAAAAAGAAAGAAAGAAAGAAAGAAGAAATTGAATTAGATAGAGATAGATACCACTAAGGCCGAAACAAAAAGAAAGAAAGAAAGAAAGAAAGAAAGAAGAAAGAAAGAAGAAAGAAAGAAAAAACAAGAGATTAAGAAAAAAGAAGAAAGAAAGAAAGAAAGAGAAATAATACTAAATTGAAAATAATTGAAAGATATTGATTTGAAACAAAAATATAATTGATGAGATCTTATTTGTAAATGAAATAGAAAGACAACCAACAAAGAAGAAAGAAAGAATTATACAGAACAAAAAAAACCATCAAATCAGCATGAAAATAAAACATTAAAAACCCTCAAATAAAACCTATCACCAAAGAATGTACAATTCTTTGCTTGATTGAAGGGAAATGATGAAAGAGAAAAGAAATAACTATTAAGAAATCTAAAATAATGCAGTAGAAGGAAGGAAGAAAGGAATGAAGACAAAAGATGAAATAAAAATAAAGAATGAATTACTGTATGAATGAAAAGAAGGTAGAAGTGAAGAAAGGAAATGAAATGAAAGAGCTATTAAGAAATCTAAGATAATGTTGTAGAAGGAAGAATGAAACGAAAATAGACAACAAAAAAAAGAAAGAAAGAAATAAAAATAAAGAATGAATTATTGTATGAATGAAAAGAAGGTAGAAGGGAATGAGAAAAATAAATAAAAGGAAAAGAAAGGAAATGAAAGAAAGAAATATTAAGAAATCTAAAATACTGTAGTAGAAGGAAGAATGAAAAGAAAGAAGAAAAAAAGAAGGAAAGAAATAAAAAATAAAAAATGAATTATTGTAAAGAAGGTAGAAGAGAATGAAAAATAATTAAAAGGAAAAGAAAGGAAATTAAATATTAAGAAATCTAAAAAATATAGTAGAAGGAAGAATGAAACGAAAGAAGACAAAAAAGAAAGAAAGAAAGAAAAATAAAGAATGAATTACCATATGAATGAAAAGAAGGTAGAAGGGAATGAAAAAGAAAAAAAACGAAAAGAAAGGAAATGAAATGAAAGAACTATTAAGAAATCTAAAATGATGTAGTAGAAGAAAGAATGAAATGAAAGAAGACAAAAAATGAAGGAAAGAAATGAAAATAAAGAATGCATTATTGTATGAATGAAAAGAAGGTATAAGGGAATGAAAAAATAAATAAAAGGTAAAGAAAGAAAATGAAAGGAAGACCTATTAAGAAATCTACAACAATGTAGTAGAAGGATGAATGAAACGAAAGAAGACAAAAAAGAAGGAAAGAAATTATAAAAAAATGAATTATTGCATGAATGAAAGGAAGATAGAAGGGAATGAGAAAAATAAATAAATAAAAAAGGAAATGAAAGAAAACGAAAGAAAGAAATACTAAGAAAGGTTGAATAATGTAGTAGAATGAATGAACGAATGAATGAAGGAAGGAAGGAAGGAAGGAATAAAGGAGGGAATGAATGAATGAAAGAAGGAAGGAAGGAAATAGAAATAAAGAATGAATTACTGTATGAATGAAAGGAAAGAGAAAAGGGAAAAAAGAAAGAAAAAAGAAAGAAGTGTCAAGAAAGAAAAATAAGGAGGAGGTGGAAAGGAATGAAATAGATAAAAATAATAGATAATTGTATGAATGAAAAAAGATAGAAGTTAAGGAGAAAAATGAAAGAAAGAAAGAAGAAATAAATAAATATTTAGGAAAAAGAAAGAGAGGGAAGAAATGAAGAATAAACAACAAATGAATGTTAAAATAAAATAAAGAAGAGATAGAAATGAAATTAAGGAAGGAAGAAGGAATAGAAAGCGATATAGACGAAAGAAAGAAGAAAGAAAGAAAGAAAGAAAGAAAGAAAGAAAGAAAGGGAGAAGAAAGAAAGAAAGAAGGAAGTAAGGAAGGAAAGAAAGAAAGAAAGAAAGAACGAAAAGGAGAAGGAAAGAAAAAGAAAGAAGGAAGGAAGGAAAGAAAGAAAGAGGGAAAGAAAGAAAGAAGGACAGAAAGAACGAACTAACGAAAAGGGGAAGGGAATAAGGAAAGAAAAGAAAGAAATAAGGAAGAAAAGAAGGAAAGAAAGAAAGAAAGAAATGAGGAAGGAAGGAAAGAAAGAAAGAAATAAGGAAGAAAAGAAGGAAAGAAAGAAAGAAAAAAAGAAGGAAGAAAAGAAAGGAAGAAATAAGGAAGAAAAGAAGGAAAGAAACAAAGAAACAAAGAATGAAGGAAAGAAAGAAAAAATGAAGAAAGAAAGAAAGAAAGAAAGAAAGAAAGAAAGAAAGAATACTAGACTGAAAATAATTGAAGAAAAAAATTGATTTGAAAGAAAAAATATAATTGATGAAAATACATTTGCAAATGAAGAATAAAGACAACCAACAAAGAAGAAGGAAAGAATAAATAAAGAACAAAAAAATAAACAAAAAAGTATTCTAAAACTATAACCTGAAATAAAAATGTATCACAATAGAAAATACCATTCTTTGCTCCATTCTTTGCGTTGTCTTTTACTAAAAATTCTTCGGATTTCTGCTATCGGCCATAAGTACAAGATAAACCTTTCAACGTGTATTTTTCTTGGTTCCTTGAAAGATCTTAATTAAAATCTAAAATTGTAATTTCGAAATCCAGCACTCCCTAAAGCTGGTGATCGATCTACAATTAAATTCCTGCATATAACACAAAATCTTAAATTAACTGATCGAATATCTGATATTTCTTGGTTTGCTTTTTATTGTTTACGTTTTTTTTTAAATTTATTTTTAACTTTTTTTCTTGTTTTCGTAGTTTTTTAGTTTTTTCTTGTTTTCGTAGTTTTTTAATTTTTTTTTCTTGTTTTAGTAGTTTTTCTGTTTGTTCTTTTTGTTTACGTCCTTTTTTGTTTTGTTTATTTATTTCCATTATTTTTGCCTCAGTTCTCGTTCTTTTGCGTTTTAATTTCAATAAAACGCAAGCCAACAAAGGAAAGAGAGCGCGCGCAAATAATTCAATCTTCTTCTTTTGTTTTTCATTCCTTTTTTTTCATTCATTCCTTTCTTCATTCATTCCGCTTAGGCTTTGAATTGCAAATAAATTACACTCGCGGAGGTTTTGTGTATTAAAATTAATTAATTAGGGGAGGGGGGGGTTAATATTTATAGGAAAGTATGCACTCATTAAACTTTGATCTTTTTTCTTTCTTTTTTTCTTTCTTTCTTTCTTTCTTTCTTTCTTTCTTTTCTTTCTCTTATTAATGAAATATGTTTACCCGCTCGTCAACTTATTAAAATGATTATATGTGAATATTTTGAAATGGATATCAGTCTATCTCGGGGAGAAAAACGTCACATTTGTGAGGTTTTTGTTGTTGTTGTTTTTTCTAACTGTGTTTGTTGGTTGGATTTTAAGGCATGCCAATCCCTGTTGGGCTATTTAATGCCGAATATCTAATTATTGTTTTTTTTATTACTCTTAATGGTTGGTTGGATTATATATATATATATATATTTGTTGAATTTTTGAAATATAATTGTTTTCCATAA
>CM042181.1:44411387-44418887 GCA_023376005.1 Doryteuthis pealeii | reverse complement strand
ACGAACCTGAACGCTACAACAATACTGGAAAGAGAATTTATGGAACCCACCTAAGAATCACCTTGTACCAAGAAACTTGGTACCGCAGCATAGTATATATATAATATATTATATATTATATTATATATATATATATATATAATATTGTGGCAAATAAGGCCTAAGCACTCACTTATTCTAATTGGGTGATCGAGTTTTGTTTTCGCTCCCCACCATTTCCAATATCCATTCATGTAAGATAATTTGGTTTACAACTTTTGAACGATTCCGGGGTGTATAACTTGAGCACCGGACGAAAAGTGCCCTTGTTTTACTAATAACATTTTTTATTCCTTTCATTCCATGAATTGAAGTTGCTGATCACTAATGAAAACCCTCAATATAATTATATAAATTTGCCTGTAACCAAAAAATTTATTTTAAATATCTATATCTATATCTTATCTATATCTATAATTTTAAAATTTTAAGTTCCCCATCCAATATATATATAATATATATTATATATATATATATAATATTTGAGTATCCACTTCCAATGTGACTTAAATATAAGTGAAAATAAAAGGAAATAATTTTCGATCATTTCCATCTGACACATTTTTTTATTCTTAGTCAACATTTTTTTCATTACTATAATGGTTGAGATGGTTCTTATATTCAAATTTAGAGAAAATGGAAGAAATTGACACAGAAAAAAATACGACAATATTCTTATTAACTAGTATGATTTGATAACGGTGTCTACACACACACAACACACACAGCATAACAACGCCACACACAGCACACTCACATATATATATATATATATATATATATATATATGATGTGTTTTGTGTGTGTGCATATATACATATATCTATATCTATACACTATACATATATCTATCATCTATCTATCTATGTAATATAAATATATATATATATAAATATTATATACATATATTATATATATATTATATTATATATATATATATATATACATTAATTAACATATATATTATATAAAATTATATATATATATAAATATATATATATATAAACACGGTTTGTTTTGAATGGCTTTTTGCGATAATTTTTGGAGAATAAGTGCTTAATTGGAGTCGCTACTATTTTGATTAATTAATCAATAATGAATTAGGCGGAAATACCTATTAAATGTATGGCTAAACAAATCGAGAAAAAATCAATAATTTCAAATTAGTACGACTCCAATTAAGGCACTTAATATATAAATATATATATATATATAATATATATATATATATATATATATATACATATGAGAAATATAAAGGAATGAAAGAACAAAACTCAGAACAAAATGTGTAATGTATTATTTTGCTGGATTTTGAAACTCGGCTTATCAGCTTTAAAAAAAAAAGCTGAAGAAGCCGAGTTTCAAACTCGCAGCGAAAATATACTAACACATTTTTGTCGAGTTTTGTCCTTCATTCCTTATTTTTACCTCATCTGTCGAATTCATTCTCAACCCCTTCCCCCTCGTCTCTCTCTCTCTCCTCTCTCTCTCTCTCTCACACACACACACACACACAACACACACCATATATAATATATATATATATATATATATATATATATATATATATTATATATATATTGGGTGTGGTATTCATTAAATTCTGAAATCAAAAAGGGCGTTTGAATGTGTAAATCAAATAGGTTTCATGATCACCATGATATATATATATATATATATATATATATATAATACACAACCGTAACAGAGATATTGACGTCATAATTTCAAACCGTCCACTTTTTTCAGCGTCTTTTCTTCAGACTTCAACTTTTGAACGCAGACTGATAAACAAGGACTATCCTTGCTTTTCTCGTTATTCTGTGATAACATTTTTTATCACCTTCCATATACCAACAATGCCCTGAAGATGATCTAACTAATAGATCGAAACACTGCAACGTTGGCCAATAAACTTACCACTTACTTATTTAAAACCTGCGTTTTTTCTAAATTTTCTTAATATATATTATATATATATATACTTATATATATATATATATAGAGAGAGAGAGAGAGAGAGAGAGAGATGAGGGGGGAGAGATACAGGGGGGGGGGGGGGGGGGGGGGGGGGGGGGGGGGGTGACATTAGAGTATTGAATAGAAGGTAGATAGATTGCCGACAGAAAATAAATAAATATATAGATAGATTGATAGATATGAACAAACTAGAAATATACAGATAGAAGATGGATAGATAGAAAGAAAAGAAGAACTTTATAGATAGATGAAATAAATATATGTCATGTGTATTCTTCTCGTATTCATTTTTTGTAGCATAAGATTCAGGAATAAATTAATCGCATTACTCCCAGGTCCACCTGACCCGGAGGGGTAGGATTGTTAGGGGTCCTATTAAATAGAAAAGATTCACTTTATAATCTTTTCCAAAATAGGTACCGGTTCAAGAAAAAATAAAACAAAAAATTAACCCCAACGGGAATTGACGTGCCGTATAAACCAACCAACAAACCAGTTAAAGTAACAAAAAAGAAAACAACAAAACGGTACTCGGCATAAATAACCCTGTCTGTCTGTGTGTCTTGTCTCTATATATAGCCTAAGGAAGCCAAAGGTTCTGGGTTCGATACCGGCCTTGCAACTCAGGCCTATGTTAGCACAGGGAACTGAGCGGTAAAGTGATGAGCTGACGGTAGGTGTGGCCACTCCACCTCAGACGCTAAAACATGCTGCTTGTCTACCGTGAGTATAAAGGGGATAGACTCCAATCGCTATCTAGCTGATAACAACTTTAGGCCATCCCGAACGACTTTTACTTATATAATATATTATATATATATTATATATATATATATATATATATATAATATATATATAACAAAACGCATATAATATTCACGGTTAATAACATCATATTCAACAATCACTATACACTTAACATCTTTCATTTTTGTCCCTCACATAAACATTATTCACAAGTGTCCTGGAGATGGTACAATATACCGAAATGATTAAGTATTGACACTAGAATTGTTTCCCCCTGATCATAACATCCTGTGTTTTTTTATATTTTTAAAAATATTTCCTTCTCATATTAATATATATATATATATATATGTGTGTGTGGGTGTGTGTGTAGTGTGGATTGTCAACTGTTCAGTTTTTACTGGAACGGTGTGCCAAAGTGCAGTATTACTGGAGAGTGCTCAATATAAAATAGAGCTGTTTATATATAAAATAAATGAATATTATTAAAGGCTTTACATATCTATTTTATTAGGTGACAAAGGAACATTCACGACCATTTTGGTTTCATGGATAGCAATCGTCAGGTGAAAGAATGTTACAAATGCAAGGAAAATCGATATTATATATATTATATATATATATATATATATATATATATAAGATAAAGATAATAGATAGATAGATAGATAAAACATTTTGGGGATGAACAAAGAAATCATAGTGCTCAAAACCACAAAATTTGTAGGAGCGTTATTTATTTATTTGTTGAATTTTTAAAAAATATAATTGTTTTTCATAAGCAAATAAACCAAAAAGATCTATTAGCAACCTGATGATGGTGAAATAACCTGAAACCTGGGTAGTTGCTTATGGAAAACAATTAATATTTAAAAAATTCAACAAATAAATAAATAAATATATATATATATATATTAATATATATATATATTACTAGAGCTGAACGAAATCAATTTTTCCAGTTTAGTTTAATGACAACACAATTCATATTAAGTAAAAAAAAAGTAAACTCGAACGGGGCGGCCTAAAGTCGGTATCAGCCAGTCATTGAGGGAGTCTAATCCCTTTTCAAAAGCGCTAGACCAAGGGATTATTTTAGCAACTGAGGTAGAGCGCCACACCTACCATCAACTCCTTATTTTACAGCACAGCCAACCAACCAATCAACAACAACAGTTAAAAGTAACAAAAAAAACACAATAAAATGTCTTCGGCATTAACTAGGCCCAACAGGGATTGGCATGCCGTAAAATCCAACCACCAACCACAAACACAGTTAAAAAAAAAACAACAACAAAAACCTCACGAATGTGACATTTTTCTCCCGAGATAGACTGATATCCATTTGAAAAATATTCCCATTATAATCACTTTAAATAAGTTGACGAGCGGGTAAACATATTTCATTAATAAGAAGAAAAGAAAGAAAGAAGAAAGAAAAAAGAAAAAAGATCAAGTTTAATGAGTGCATACTTTCCTATAAATATCTATCCTTTCCTTCCTTCTTTCTTCTTTTTCTTCTTTCTTCTTTTTTTTCTTTCTTCCTATTTCTTTCTTTTCTTTTCTTCGCTTATCTTCTTTCTTTCTTCCTCCTTCCTAATTTTTCTTTCTTTCTTTTCTTCCTTATTTCTTTCTTCCTTCTTTTTTTTCTTTCCTTCTTCCTAATTCCTTTCTTTCTTTCTTTCCTTCTTTTCTTCTTAAATTTCTTTCCTTCTTTTCTTCTTATTTCTTTCTTTCTTTCTTTCCTTCCTTCCTAATTTCTTTCTTTCTTTCTTTCCTTTTTTCTTTTTTATTTCTTTCCTTCCTTCCTAAATTTCTTTCTTTCTTTCTTTCATTCTTTTCTTCCTAATTTCTTTCTTCTTCTTCATTCTTTCTCCTAATTTCTTTCTTTCTTTTCTTCCTTCTTTTCTTCCTAATTTTTCTTTTCTTTTTTCCGCTTCTTTCTTTCTTTCTTTCACCTAAAACCTTGGTAGTTTGCTTTATGGAAAACATTAATAGTTTCAAAAAATTCAACAAATATATATATATATATATATCCAACCAACCATTAAGAGATAAAAAAAAACAATATTAGATATTCGGCATTAAATAGCCCAACAGGGATTGGCATGCCCTTAATCCAACCACAAACACAGTTAGAAAAAACAACAACACAACCTCACAAATGTGACCGTTTTTCTCCGCGAATAGATGATATCCCATTTCAAAATATTCACATATAATCATTTTAATAAGGTTGACGAGCGGGTAAACATATTTATTAATAAGAGTAAGAAAGAAAGAAAGAAAGAAAAGAAAGAAAGAAAGAAAAAAGAAAGAAAAAAAGATAATTTAATGAGTGCATCTTTCCTATAAATAATTTTTTTTTTTTTTTTTTTTTTTTTTAATACAGAAACTTATAAAAATAAAATAATTAAAAATAAGATAAATAACAAAAATAAAATTGATTAAAGAAAAAATCAATTATTAAAATACCCCCCCTCCCCTAAATTAATTAATTTTAATACACAAACCTCCGCGAGTGTAATTTATTTGCAATTCAAAGCCTAAGCGGAATGAATGAAGCAAGGAATGAATGAAAAAAAAGGAATGAAAAACAAAAGAAGAAAGATTGAATTAATTTGCGCGCGCTCTCTTTCCTTGTTGGCTTGCGTTTTATGAAAATTAAAACGCCAAAGAACAGAGACTGGGCAAAAATAATGGAAATATAAACACAAAGGACGTAACAAAAGAACAACAGAAAACTTAAAACAGAAAAAAAAATTAAAAAAAACTACGAAAAACAGAAAAAACTAAAAAAACTACGAAAAAGAAAAAAAGTTAAAAATAAATTTAAAAAAAAACGTAAACAATAAAGGCAATTAACCCAAGAAATATGCAGATATTCGATCAGTTATTTTAAGATTTTTGTGTTATATGCAGGAATTTAATTGGTAGATCGATCAACCAGCTTTAGGGAGTGCTGGATTTTCGAATTACAAATTTTAAGATTTAATTAGATCTTTCAGGAACCAAGAAAAATACACGTTGAAAAGGTTTATCTTGTACTTATGGCCGATAGCAGAAATCCGAAGAATTTTTAGTAAAAAGGGACAACGCAAAAAGAATGGAGCAAAGAATGGGTATTTTCTATTGTGATACATTTTTAATTTCAGGTTAATAGTTTTTAGAATATTTTTGTTTATTTTTTGTTCTTTATTTATTCTTTCCTTCTCTTGTTGGTTTGTCTTTATTCTTCATTTGCAAAATGTAATTTTCATCAATTATATTTTTTCTTTCAATCAATTTTTTTCTTCAATTATTTTCAAGTCTAGTATTCTTCTTTCTTTCTTTCTTTCTTTCTTCTTCTTTCCTTCATTTTTTCTTTCTTTCCTTCATTCTTTGTTTCTTTGTTTCTTTCCCTTCTTTTCTTCCTTTTTCTTCTTTCTTTCTTCGGCTTCTTTTTTTCTTTCTTTCTTTCCTTCTTTTTCTTCCTTATTTCTTTCTTTCTTTCCTTCCTTCCTCATTTCTTTCTTTCTTTCTTTCCTTTTTTCCCTTCCTTATTTCTTTCTTTCTTTCCCTTATTCCTTCCTTTTCGTTTAGTTTCGTTCTTTCTGTCCTTCTTCTTTCTTTCCCTCCTTTCTTTCTTTCCTTCCCTTCCTTCTTTTCTTTCTTTCTTTCCTTCTCCTTTTCGTTCTTTTCTTTCTTTCTTCTTTCCTTCCTTACTTCGCTTTCTTTCTTCTTTCTCTCCCTTTCTTCTTTCTTCTTTCTTCTTTCTTTCTTCTTTCTTTTTTATTCGTCTTATATGCTTTCTATTCCTTCTTCCTTCTTAATTTCATTTCTATCTCTTCTTTTATTTATTTTAACATTCATTTGTTGTTTATCTTCATTTCTTCCTCTCTTTCTATCTTTTTCCTAAATATTTATTTATTTTCTTCTTTCCTTTTTCATTTTTCTCCTAACTTCTATCTTTTTTTATTCATACAATTTATCTTATTTTATCTATTCATTTTCCACCTCCTCCTTATTTTTCTTCTTGACACTTCTTTTCTTTTTTCTTTTCTTTTTTCCCTTTTCTCTTCCTTTCAATTCATACAGTAATTCATGTCTTTATTTCTATTTCCTTCCTTCCTTCTTTCATTCATTCATTCCCTCCTTTATTCCTTCCTTCCTTCCTTCCTTCCTTATTCATTCCGTTTCATCTCAATTCTAACTAACATTATTCAACTTCTTAGTAATTTGCTTTCTTTCGTTTTTCCTTTCTTTCCTTTTTTATTTATTTATTTTTCTCATTCCCTTCTAATCTTCCTTTCATTCAAATGCAATAATTCATTTTTTTATAATTTCTTCTTCTTTTTTGTCTTCTTTCGTTTCATTCATCTTCTACTACATGTTGTAGATTTCTTAATAGTTGCTTCCTTTCATTTTCCTTTTCTTTAACCTTTTTATTTATTTTTCATTCCCTTAAATACCTTGTTTCATTCATACAATATGCATTCTTTAATTTTCATTTCTTCCTTCATTTTTTGTCTCTTTCATTTCATCTTTCCTTCTACTACATCAATTTTAGATTTCTAATAGTTCTTTCATTTCATTTCCTTTCTTTTCGTTTTTTTTTTTCCTTTTTTTCATTTCCCCTTTTTCTACTTCTTTTCAATTCATATGGTAATTCATTCTTTATTTTCTTTCTTTCTTTCTTTTTGTCTCTTTCCGTTTCATTCTTCCTTCTACTAATATTTTTTAGATTTCTTG
>CM042181.1:44397681-44411287 GCA_023376005.1 Doryteuthis pealeii | reverse complement strand
AAGGAGAGAGATCGACAGAGCTAGGGAGGATCCGGAAGAATCCTTCAGGAGTGCATGCAAGCGGGCAGAGAAGGATGAAGTGATTAGAACTTCAGGGGGATTACTTTGAAGGGGATAACTTGTGAGTTTGGATTTGAATAAATTTTTGTGACAACAGTCCTGGTATTTTTTCTGATAATTCTTTCGTCGTAGTGAATAGAAAAAAAAAAAAGTGGTATATTCTTTAGGTTGAATATAAAAAATAAATTGAGTTATAAATGAATTATTTGAGTATCTAACTATTATGCTAGAATCAGACAAAATGTCTTTGGCATAAAATAACTATGAATAGTGGAATGGCGTAATTCACTATCCATTTTAAGGAATTTGGATATGATTTGAAGTAAACCAAACCAGCCTTTACAATGAATAAATTTAGCATGGTAATACCTAAGGTAGTTGATAGACTAAATTAAAGAAATCAAACTAAACTTATAAGTGTGTTAATTACAAAAAGAAATTATATTCTTACCTATTAAAATGTGATATCAGGAATTTATATATTGGGAACTGATTTTATCTTTTTTTAAATTATTTTTAAGTTATTTTATTTTTGATTGACAAATGTTAGTAAGAATATAATAATATGTCATAGATTCCTACACAAATTTCTTTGCTGTTTGCACCTTGAAAGTGTTAACAAAGAAACAAAAAGTAACCATATTAGAATAAATGAAAAGACTTTTCTTTTTTTATAATAAATCCAGGAGAATGGTGTTTAAGATAAATTTCTCATAACATTCATTATTGTTGCTATAAATATTTATAGTGATTGTTATTAAATTTTTTTGTTTTATTCTGTCAATCTCCTGAGGAGATTAATTTTTCGTCTAGAAAAAAATTCTAAGTTAAATGGATTATATTTCATTCTTAGCTGAATCGTGAATTCTATTTCGTGAAAGAAAAAGAATGCAGGTTAGAAAATGGATTTGTTGGAACAAACATTTCTTCCACTGAAATACTTCTATGCGACTAATTAAGGTTAATTAAAAAACTTTATCCTCTTTATGGTGTCATCCTCTAATTTCAAATAATTTTTATGAAGCTTTGAAAAAAAAACCCCAAACTACCTAAATGGTCATGTTTGGGACTGTTATATTCATGTCCAATGGTTTGGTTGCAAATTACAAAAGAAATTCTTCTTTAAAAAATGAATAGATTCCATTTCATGACAAACTGATTAATATATTCATTCTAGCAGTTTATATTTTTCATTTTTTTTTTTAAGAGCTGTGAGGTAAAATGTGATGAAATCTTGGTGTATATTTGTACTGTAAGAATGATTCCAAGAAATGGTATGCCTAGAAATATATCTTCAGCATAGCATTCTGAAATGTGTATCATCTTATTTTTCATTGCGATAATAATTTTTTCATTTTTTCTTTTTCTTTGTAGAATAAACAGCTAAGATGTGAATATGCAACAATAACTTAGTGGATTTTGCATCAACTATAGATATCTATTAGATTATCCCAGTAACGAATAAATTAACAAAATACAATACTAGGTCTCCATGCATGTGTTTGGAGCAATAGATAATGTAGTTTGACCCCCTCGCGTTCTATTATTACATCTTATGTAGTTTTATATATTGAAGTTAATTCTACTCAGTTGTTATTTATTCCAAATGTCATAAACTGCAATTTTTTGTACTAGTTAACTCTATGATACTCTAATATCAAATTGATGGGAGTGGGTCTTGTATACCATTTATTATATATATATATATATATATAATATTATATATATGTGGGCTGGGTTTTTGCTCGGTGGTTGAGCGTCGGCTAGAAATCATAAAGTTCCTAGTTTCGATACTGGTTCCTCGCAACTCCATCGATTATGAGTAGCACAGGGATCTGTGCAGTAAGTAAGGAGTGATGGTAGGGTGGTGCCCACCTCAGATCAAAAACAATCTCTTGGTCTAGGCTAGTGGAAGAGGGGATAGATCCCTCGCTGATTGGCTGATAACGACTTAGGCCACCCGACAGGCTTACTTTACTTATATATTATATATATATATCACACACACACACCAAACCCTCTACACGCGGATGCGACACTGAACTTGGTAATATTAAGCCATCAGTGTACCAGCAATACTTTCAAAACTGATGCAATGAAAGTTATAAATACTTAGTTAAAACTATATTAGTTTTTTTCTTTTCTTATTTATGGACGATATTTTAACTGCACTCAGAATGAAAGAAAGAAAGAAAAAAAATTGAGTGCGACAGAATTAAATCAAAATTATTATACTTTTTACACAGTGAACTATATTGCAATAGCTCAAGTGAACATATCAAACGTTTTGATAATCAAATTATTATTATTATTATTATTATTATTATTATTATGAGTTTTTCACACCTGCCGTAGCTGGTGGTTCACTGGAGGCTTAGGGACAGCAGATCTTCTCAGGTCTCCAGGCCGCTTCTGAGTATTCTAGCCGATCCCAACAGTTCTATTATATTATATTATATTATACCACTGAGACTTGGTAAATATTAGCCCACTACGTGTACCAGCAATACTTTCAAAACTGATGCAATGAAAGTTATAAATACTTAGTTAAACTATATTAGTTTTTTTTTCTTATTTATGGACGATATTTTAACTGCACTCAAACATTTTTTCCCTTAAAAAAAAGCTAAAACATAAATAAAGTAGATGATATTACTCTTTTAAAACTGTCGAGTTTCAACTTTTTGTGGTGATAAAGTACCTCCGGGGTTTCTTGTTTGTGTTCTAATTCGTATGTTCTACACGAGATAAAGTCTAGCTTTCACCTCAGCATTGGAGACATAAAGTTTCCGAATAGACTTTTTTCTTATCTTCCATTTTTAGAAAGAAACAACTTCTAAGGAGCCACTGTCGATAGTTTTGGGTATACTTGCAGGAAACGCGTGGTGTAATGGTTAAAGTCATGGGAAATGGACTCGTCGACCCGAGTTCAAATCCTGGATGTGGTAATTGCATTTCACTTTGCGCTAATACCCTTTGGGAAAGGTATGAATCCTACTCTCCCTCCAGCTATGGGTAAATAGTAGGGCAGACTGCCTAACCTTGGTTAGGCAACCGGTGTAGGAGAAGGAAAACTCTGAATTCAAATCAGTTGAACTCCGCTTAAAAGAATGACCATTTATATATATATATATATATATATATATATATATATATATATATATATATATATGTGTGTGTGTATGTATGAAAAGGGGAATGAAAACATCACACAATGCTGTTAAAGAGAAAACAATTTATAATATAATCATAGCTGATACTGATCAATATTTCGATTTTACAAAAATCATCATCAGAGCTCATTCACTCCGTGGTGTTTGGGTCGGAGAAAAATGTCAAATCAGTTCACAAAACCCCCCCCCAAAAAAAACCTTAATTCTGCAAAAAGGAACGAGAGTTGTTACATTATTCACCAATGTGGGCATTCGCGCCATATTTTTGTCGGTCATGCCGATGTGTATAAATTTTTGTCGGTCAACTCTTCATTGTAGCGGATTTTGAGATGTTGGCAAGAAGACGAATTAAGTTATTCGAAAGGGGATGGGTATTACAAAAAATGTGACGGTTGAAATTCAAAAGATTTTTAGAAAAGGAATTTTTATGAATAATAATTTTTTTTAATGTTCTGTATTACATAAATGATTAATTATTTATCATATTTTGTTTTTATATATAAAGTAAAAAAGTTATGGACGGAATTTGTTATTATTTTAGATAATGTGAAGCATTTAGATCTAATGTAAGGTTTTTTTATTTTCAAAACCGAATTCAAATCAAATAAAAACGAAAAGATCTTATTTATAAATCAAAACAATAAACCTAATTTTTATTTTAATAGGAAGTAAATATATATATATATATATATATATATATATATATATATATATTATCTCACACAAATCTTACCCACCCACCACCTACTTCCCTCTTCTATAAAACTCTTGTATGATCCTAATGATTCAATAAAGGCTTGAGGAAGCGGAACTTAACGTTCCAGCGAAATATACTACACATTTTTGTCTGAGTTTTGTTCTTTCATTCCTTATTTTACCTCATATTGCCAGATTCATTCCAATCCCATTTCCTCATATATATATATATATATATATATAAAAGAAAAATATATAAAGGTTTTACATATCTATTTATTAGGTGACAAAGGAACATTCACGACCATATTGGTTTCATGGTATTGGTTTCATCAGGTGAAGATGTTTCAAATCTTCACCTGATGATTGCCTCGCATGAAACCAATATGGTCGTGAATGTTCCTTTGTCACCTAATAAATAGATATGTAAGACCTTTATATATTTATCTTATTATATTATAAAACAGCTCTATTTTATATTGAGCACTCTACCAATAATACTGCCTTTGGTACACCATTCCAGCAAAAGCTGAAACAGTGACCATCTCACACACACTATATATATATATATATATATATATATATATATATATATATATATATATTAAAGTTTAAAGTTTTAAAACTGCCGAGTTTCAACACTGTGTTGGTGATTAGGTACCCCAGGGTCTTTTTTGTTTGTATTTTAATTCGGAAGTTCTACACGAGATATACTTTAGCTGTTACATCAGCATTGGAGACATAAGGTTTCCGAATACACTTTTCTCATTTCATCCATTTTCAGAAAGAAAGAACATCTGCTGAGACACTGTCAATACGTTGGCCTTTTTAAAGTGTCTTCTATGTCATTACGTGTATTTTCAATTCATGGATTTATATTGTAAGAATCCGTTTTGGTCAGAAGTGGAAGATATCGCAGCAGTCAAAAAGAAATTCGCCAACCCCCACGAGCAATGTTGTGACCCCAAGATTTTCCATAGTGACGTAACCGAAATGCTGGAGACGAACGCACAAAGAATCACACCACGCTTTTTACGATTCTGAATCACAAGACTGGAGTCCCGGGGGTAACCAACCGCTGTGTTGGCACTCAAGAATACCAAAAAATTATCTACAGTTGCTTTTCAACATATCGATGCGACGATAGCGCTTTTAGAGAATTGGGAGCCGAACCGCAGGAGATTAAAAAAGGTCAACGAATGGGTGAGCTAAAGTGTTTCCAACCAGACAAGGTTTATACAACGTGAGTATGAATTACGTTTCTTCACAATATTCATCGGACACGATGTCTTTGCAAAATAATTCAAGAATCCACAACAGTGGTTGTGGTGCTAGGGAATATTTAAGTACACACCAATCACTCTATCTGTAACTTAGGGGAAGGACTCTCTTCATCATCCTCCCGTCATTGACCACTCAGTATAACTGGTTAATTACGATATAACAATTGGCGACGAAGATTTGAACGAGACCGAAAACACGCATCATTGAAGTTTGATTAACACATTTCAAGGAGACAAGTTAACGTAATTGTTACATAATTTATACATAGGTTAAAGAGCCCAGTCTGCTCTACTATTTTACCCATAGCTGGAGGGAGAATATATGGATTCATACCTTTCCCGAGGGTATTAGCGCTATGTTAAATGCAACCAGCGTTGTCTGGGATTTGAAAAATATTATATATAGTATATATATTATGTATTTATCAAGCTTTATCTTATCCCAAGACATCGTGTTTAATATCTAACACTAACACACACGTATTATATATATATATATATATATATATATATATATATATATAATATAATGAACAAATAGATATATGTTTGTATGAATCTAATATATACATATATATATATATATAATCAATATGAACATATAGATATATGTTTGTATGAAATCTAATATATATTATATATATATATAATGATGCATTTATCAAGCCTTGCCTATCCACCTAAGACATCGTGTTCAATATCTATCTATCTATCTATCTATCTATCTATCTATCTATCTATCTGTCTGTCTGTCTCTCTGTCTATCTATCTAATACATGGCGCAAATAAACCTCTATGAGTATTTGTGTCTGTAGAACTTAGGTGAAGGACTCTCCTCATCATTCTCCCGTCATCAACCACTCAGTATAACCGTTCAATTACGATATAAACATTGGCGACGAAGATTCGAACGAAACCAAAAACACACATCATTGAAGTTTGATTAACACATTTCAAGGATACAAGTTAACGTAATTGTTATATAATCTATGCATAGATTATTGTCAACCCCTGTATTTCTGATGGGATGGCCCCTTTTCATATCACGGGTGGGACTTTCAATGGAATATTATAGAAAGCCCGTTAAATACGTGAAGTCACGTGGGACCGAGTTAACCCTCAGTACCAGCTTGGACGCCAGGCTGAAAGCATGTCTGCCTTAGCTGGGATCAAATGCACACGCGCGCTGTGTTAGCTAGAAGAGGTTTAAGCAATAAAAGTTTAAAGAAATAATATGGTGTTCTTGCTTGATGAATGTCTTGGCAAAAAGACTGACCATGAAGAAGGAATTCATCAAAGACAAACAGCTAAAAAGAATCTAGAAATAGAATTCAACATGGAGAGAAAGAATAGAAACGACTAGAGATCACCAAATGGCCAAAGAAGTATGCATATGCATATCTCTGTCTACCTATGTCTATCTCTCTCCTCTCTCTAGTAAAAGAACACTTGTGTATGTCGAACGTGCAATCCAGAGTGAGGAACCTGGATGAAACACAGCAATGGGATATTTAGGGACCTGCCCTCCCAGATCGGCGAGAAAGTCTGCAGTAGCATTTTGGCTGTCGAAACGAGTGGAAGAGAGGATATAGTTGGATTGTGCTAGTGAGAAGACTAGAACTGCTGGGAGAGCAAAGCAAGTACGACGACTACGACTGTCTGATAATCTGAAGGTCCCTGGTTCATTCCCGGGTTTCGGCACCACTGATAACCCGAAGGAAGCAGTTTGCTAAAATACCCAACATGGGTATATGTGTATGAGTATGTAACATAATATTCTACCAAAAGGTAAGAATCTATTCAAATAAGGTTCATAAAAAATTGTATAGCAGGTCGCAACAATGAATTGAACCTGAAACGCAAGAAAACTTGTGGATTTTCGTTTTCTCTAGCGTTTGGCATTGAATTTTGATGCTGGAGACGAACGCACAAAGAGTCGCACGACGCTTTTAATGATTCTGAATCAGAAGACGCGGGTCCCGAGGCGCAACCAACCGTTGTGTTGGCACTCAAGAATACCAAAAATTATCCACGGTTGCTGTTCAACATATCGATGCGACGATAGCGCTTTTAGAGAATTGGGAGCCGAACCGCGAAAGATTAAAAAGGCCAACGAATGGGTGAGCTAAAGTGCTTCCAACCAGACAAAGTTTATACAACGTGAGTATGAATTACCTTTCTTCACAATATTCTTCGGGAAGATGTCTTTGCAAAAAAAGTTAAACGAAAATAATTCAAGAATATTAGTACTGTTTTAATAGGTTATCAATTTACTTCTTTTTTCAATTACTATATTTAGCGATGATATTTATCATGGTTAAAGAGCCCAGTCTGCCCTGCTATTTATCCATAGCTGAAGGGAGAATTGGATTCATACATTTTCCAATGGTATTAGCACCATGTGAAATGCAAACAATTTCATCCAGGAATTGAAGTCGGGTCAACGAGTCCAATTCCTACGACTCTGACTATTAGACCTCGCGCCTCCATACCGCCTGCTATATGGGAACGTACTGCTTACGGATATTTATTCCAAATTTTAATAAAAGCTACTGTACGTCCTTAATTTTTATAATGATCACATTATAACTATTGGTAGGTAATACACGTAATTTCGCTGAATTTTTGAGATGAGGCTTGATGATTGGTATTATTCATATTATTCAGACTATTCGTCTTCATTTTCATTGTCATCTGTACAATGTTTCGGCAGATGTGCCCTCCGGTCTTCGGGTATTTCTTGTCCGACTTGAGAACCTTTTCAGACTCGGGACCCTTCTTTTCGAACTCAGGAACCTTCTTGTCGTAATCGGGAGCCATCACGGAAATACAAACCTAAAACTTTATTCAGTCCACGGGGTTATCCTATTCTTATTCCGCTAACCATAGCTGGGGAACAGGTGTTAAGCTTGTGTTAATTATTATTCTATGTTACTGCTGTTCCTGACCAAGATTGAACCTGCAGTCTAGAGATAACTGTCACTTAGAACTGTCTTAACCTAACTCCTTTATCCACTAGGCCATGTGTCTAATTGGACTAATACTAGTAAGATGATGATACTATTGATAATGATTGTATTCGATCATTAGATATCCAGTACAATATACAACAATTCATCTTTTCCTTTGAGCTAAAATGAAATCGCAAAATGAAATCATTTTTGTTTCAATTCGTTTAATAAAGTTTTAAAATCATTTGTTGTATTTCAATAGCAACACTTTCTTTTTAGGTTTTTTCTTCTTCGTTTATTTTATTTTATTTTTTGACACACCGCCTTTTATTATATATACTGACCATCTTACGACCCGTGGGTAATAGGGGTAATTATTACTAACGAATAAGTAAAGTCGTCGGGGCGGCCTAATGTCGGTATGAGCTAATCAGCGAGGGAGACTATCCCCTTTTCACTAGTGCTAGACCAAGGAGATTGTTTTTGCATCTGAGGTAGAGCGCCACACCTACTATCAGCTCATTACTTTACCGCACAGATCTCTGTGCTACTCATACGCTGAGTTGGCGAGGGCCAGTATCGAACTTGGAACCTTGTGGTTTCTAGCCGAACGCTAGTTACCTTAAATATTTTTTTTAAACTGTCAACTTCAAATAATGGCCATCAACAAACCATGTGGAATTTGCATATGACGAATAATCATACTAAACTTGAATAAAATAGACTATAGCTTCTATATTTTGAACGGTCCTTTTGCAAGATAAGAGCGCACTGCTACGAAATACTTTATGTGGGTTATTTTCGTATTTGCCTGGGGATTGTCTGCTCGTTTAATGTCGCTGGTTCCCGCTAGGGGCCTCGTGTATTTAAGCGGCTGTTTTGAATTTCTTTTCCCTTTTTCTCTTTCCTCGCTACGAGACCACAAGGGTAGACACGGTCTACCCTTTCTCGTTGGGCCTCGGCTTAACACTGGCCACTCACTGTAGTAAGTCTCTTATACGATATTTGACTATCCTTTAGTCATGTATCCGTAACTACGTTTTTATGTACATTTAGGTATCTCTTTGATACTAAATATCTTGTATTTTACCATTCATGAATGTGTCATTAACCCTACTCTGTATATTACTTATGTATCTATGTTTATGATACCTATGTATATGTACCCGTTATCCATGTGCTGTATACTATTAATGTTTTGTCTCTCAACCCTTGTCGGAGTTGTTATGTTCAATTGTTACTTTGAATCTTACACTTATATCAAATTTTAATAAAAGCTGCTGTACGTCCTTTAATTTTGATAATGGCCACATTATAACCCTTCGGTAATATGGGTAAGTAATACTAGAAAAGTGAGGATGCTATTGATAATGATTGTATTCGATCATTAGATATCCAGTACAATATACAACAATTGATCTTTTTCCTTTGAGCTATAAAAGAAAATGAAATTGCAAAATGGAAATCATTTTTGTTTCCAATCGTTTAATAAAGTTTTAAAATCATTTGTTTTATTTCAATAGCATCACTTTCTTTTTAGGTTTTTCTTCTTCGTTTCGTTTTTTTTTATACTCCGCCTTTTATTATATATATGACCATCTTACGACCCGTGGGTAATAGGGGTAATTACTCCTTACGAATAGTTACCTTACATATTTTGTCAACATGTTTTTTCAAATAATGGCCATCATACAAACCATGTGGAATTTGCGTATGTAATGATCACGAATAATTATACTAAACTTGAATAAAAGAAACTATGTCTTTTATATTTTTGAACGTTCAATTTGCAAGATAAGAACGTACTGCTTACGAATACTTATATCAAATTTTAATAAAAGCTTCTCTACTTCCTTTAATTTTGATAATGGCCACATTATAACCCTTGGGTAATATGGGTAAGTAATACTAGTAAAATGAGGATGTTATTGATAATGATTGTATTAGATCATTAGATATTCAGTACAATATACAATATTTCATCTTTTCCTTTGAGCTAAAAATGAAATCGCAAAATGGAAATCATTTTTGTTTCAATTCGGTTAATAAAGTTTTAAAATCATTTGTTGTTTTTCAATAGCATCACTTTCTTTTTAGTTTTTTCTTCTTCGTTTATTTTATTTTATTTATTTTTTATTTTTTTACACTCCGCCTTTTATTATATTATAATGACATCTACGACCCGTGGGTAATTTGGGCAATTACCTGCCTACGAATAGTTACCTTAAACATTATTAAAAAAAAATGTCAACATTTTTTTTTCAAATAATAGCCATCATACAAACCATGTGGAATTTGCATATGCACGGCTGACGAATAATTATACTAAACTTCAATAAAAGAGACTATTTCTCTGAATGTTTGAGATGAGGCTTGAAGATTAGTATTATCTGCGTTATTCGGACTATTGTCCCCATCTTCATTGTTATTTGTACAACGTTTCGACCGATTTGACCTCCGTCCTTCTTCGGGTATTTCTTGTCGGACTCGGGAACCTTTTCGGACTCGGGAACCTTCTTTTCGGATTCGGAACTTTCTTGTCGTAAATCGGGAGCCATCACGGAACTTTGAACCTAACCCTTTATTTATTCCACGGGGGTATCCTGTTCTCATTCCGCTAACCATAGCTGGGGTAGGAGTTGTGTTAATTAATTATTTTTCTAACTGCTTTCACTCAGATTGAACTCGGGTTCCAGAGATAACTGTCACTTAGAACTGTCTTAACCTAACTGCCTTATCCACTCGGCCATGTGTCTAATTGGACAAAGAAGGTTCTCGAGTCCGAGAAGGTTCCCGAGTCCGACAAGAAATATCCGAAGAAGGCCGGAGGATATATCGGCCGAAACGTTGTACAAATAACAATGAAGATGGTGACAATAGTCCGAATAACGCAGATAATACTAAAAGAGATTATGTCTTTTATATTTTTGAACGGTCAATTTGAAATCCGTGCGCAACATGAGAACTGCTTACAAATACCTATTCCAAATTTTAAATGAAGCTTATGTTTGTACTATATTTTTTACTAGAAGCGGCTACCCGGCGTCGCCTATTTAGAGGGGGATTTTTTTTAAGTTCGCAGATCGATTTTTTAAAGTTAGTCCCGCAGATCGATTATTACTGAATCGTGAGTTGAATCCTCGTGGAATGCCCCATTTAAATATTAATGACTACTATCTAAAATATTAAATGAAAAAAAAAAACATGCTGTTATCATTTACCTTTTATTTTTTAATTATCTTCACAGATATAAATCAAATCTCAATTATTCTTACTCAAAAACCAAGCCCTGGTGATATTTAATGTGTATATATATTTACTTTGTCGTGAATTGTTCGATTTTTGAAGTTTCCTCCGGACGTACATATACACACAACTGCCCTTTATATATGTACAAGAATCGTAAAATAAATAAACAAAAACTAAAATTTAATTTAATTTTAATCATAAATATTTAAATTTTAAATTAAATATTAAATATGAATATTTATATCTCATCGTAAATAAATAGATAGAAGTTAAATCGTAAATAAATAAATTTAGATTTTAAATTCTAAATAAATAAATTTAGATTTTAAATCGTAAATAAATGAATTCAAATTTTTTATATCGTAAATACATAAATTTAGATTTTAAATCGTAAATAAATGAATTCAAATTTTAATCCAAAATAAATGAATTCAAATTTTATACGGTAAATAAATAAATTTAAATTTTAAATCGTGAATAAATGAATTCAAATTTTAATCGTAAATAAATGAATTCAAATTTTAATCGTAAATAAATATATTCAAATTTTAATCGTATATAAATAAACACTCAAGAAACGGTAATCAGAGAATTTTCCATGATCCAAATTGTAGATAATTGGATATAAAATTTTCTAACTTTATGCAGTAGATAACAATATTAAAATAATTTAAATAATATATATATATATATATATATATAATATATATATATATATATATATATATATATATATATATAGTGAGAAATTTAAAAAAAACACAGGTTTATAAAATGAGTGGTAAGTTTATTAGCCGACGCTGCAGTGTTTCGATTTGTTGATATAAGGAAGAGTAGAACAAATTTTATCACAACTCTTTTTTTACTTTTCCTTATATCAACAAATGCCCTGAAGAAGATCTACTTAACAGATCAAAACACTGCAGCGTCGGCTAATAAATTTACCACTCATTTCATTTAAACCTGTGTTTTTCTTACTATGCTACATATCGTCGGATTCACTTCCATTTTTCTTCATATATATATATATATATATTATATATATTATATATATATATATATTGATATAATGAAAAAAAAAGGATGTTTACAACTCATCAGGAGAGAATGTGCAAACCGTTTCGGGGCCTTCCTCTCGACGGTTTAAAAAAGCAACACCGGTCCTTCCTTTTAACCATCGAGGGGAAGGCCCCGAAACGGTTTGCACATTCTCTCCTGATGAGCCCATGCAGTTGTAAACATCCTTTGTTTTTTCATTATATCATATTCACACTGTCGGATTAATTTCCATTTTATTTTCATACATATATATATATATAATATATATATATATATATATATATATATATATATAATAGAGTGTTTTATAATTCGCTTGAAACATTGTGTATATATTAGTTTGGAGGTTGAATTTGAAGGCTATCACAATGTAGGTGTAGAGAAAAAAATACGGTAACAATGGTGTTGTGTGTTAACCTGTATTTTATTCTTGAATTTTTCGAGATAAAATCTCTTTTTCAAAAGATCACTGGAACTGAAGTCGTCTTGTTATGGCATTTCTAGTTAAATGAAAAAAAAAACTTCATTTAACTAGAAATGCCATAACAAGACGACTTCAGTTCCAGTGATCTTCAGGAAAAAGAGATTTTATCTCGAAAATTCAAGAATTAAATACAGGTTAACACACAACACCATTTTTACCTTATTATTTTTTCTTTACACCTGCATTGTGATAGCCTTCTAAATCAACCTCCAAACCAATATATACACAATGCTCAAGCAAATTATAAAACTCTCTTATATATATATATATATATATATTATATATATATATTATTATTATTATAATGGAGATTGTGTGTTTGTCTGTTTGTAACCGAAACTATATTACTATAAGAGTCTCAAATCCCTTTGTTATTGACATCACATTCTCCATGATTTTATTTTTTATTTAAATCTCAATTATTAATAAAATTGTTTAACATTATTATTACTGTGGGCCATATCTACATGCTAATAACATGCAATTGTATTTATATATACAGCAAAATAGCATTTTACAGTGTGAATCGGAAGGCTAATTTACATATTGATATTAAAAATTTGATTTTAATAAATATATGCTTGGTATTATTGGTTTCTAATTGTTTGGTTTTATCTTATTGAATATGAGCAAAAATCTTGGGGATAAATC
>CM042181.1:44375181-44392681 GCA_023376005.1 Doryteuthis pealeii | reverse complement strand
GAGATAAAAAATATTACAAACATAAATACAAGATAGAATCAAATGTCATATGTGCTCTCCGTTCTAGGATAAGAAACAAATATAGAAGGCATGACGCGTATTTTGTAAGTACGGAGGAAATGGAACTAAAAACGGAAACGCATTTGCTCTCGTTCATTTTATTTTCACCAAAAACTTAAATTCGTAGGTTAAGACGGTAAGAGTATGTCCGTCTTCGTTTCGTGTGATGATAAAATTTTTCCTTGTTCAGATTGGGAAAAATATCGGTTTCTTTTTCAATTTACTTAACACAACTATTATATATCGTAACTCTCTAGATAGTATAAACAGTGAGAAGTGGGGAAAACCCCATGATTAGTTATGGGTTAGTAATAGTGGAAAATATAATAAGATTATATACGAAGAAGATGGACGTGTGAAAGTAGTCGCAACTGATCATGGGCTTCATCATTAGGAGAATAATTCGTCAAGTAGTGATCAACACAGTGACCAAGAGTGAAAGAGACGGGTGAAACTTGGGAGGTTTTGCCTAAGCTTAGTGGGAGAGAAGAAGGCGTGGGACATACCGAGTCTGGGAAAGCGACATAACTTGAGTGTTTAAGCCGTGTCTTGTCAAATGATATTTATTTACAATTGAACTTTATAAAATAAAATATATAGAGCTACCTGATAAAAAAACACCAACCATCTTCGTAGATACTCGTATGTAAGAGAACTGCATGACCGTACTCTATAAAACGGTAACTCATGCCCTATGCGTTCATTAAATTATTACCAAAACTAAATTCAACCCAAGTATCAAGCGTAAGAGTTAATGTGCACAGTTTTCTTTTCGATATGATAAAGGTAGTTCCTATATACAATCGGGATATTAATGTCGTGTTAACTTTCTGCAATTACTACTAAAACTAACACTACTAATACTACTTATAGTAATGTTGTAAAATAATGATATATAGAAACAACCCAAAGTATTTTAGCAATATTATACAGTTAATTAGTAGAAAATTAATAGAATTGGATTATTGATGACTATGGGGAAAGGCATTACACACAATAACTAATAATTACGAGCATCCAGACACATAAAAAATTGTTCTATTCAGATATAATAACAAATTGTAAGAGCAACGCCATTTGAAGACTTGCTGAATAGAAATATGGGAGGTGCTTCGATAACTAATTGGTGTCTAGATAGATCTAATGAGTTTGAACTGTGTGTGTAGAATCAGCCTCAAGACACACTCCCCATATCATCGCAAAGCAACCAGAAAATCACTATATTCCAGCGTCTTGAGAAAGGGATCCACGATCAGTACCTGAATAATTATACAGACTACGTCTACATAAAAGAAAACTAAAAAAAGATATACCGAGTTTATCTGATAGTTACTAACATAAGATTACACTATTATGTTAGACAAATACATATAATATAAATAGGAAGATTGTAGGTTTTTCTGTCCGTGCTTGACCGAAACATTATTAACTTATTCGAAAGTCCGGACAAATTCTCGTTGTTATTTACGTCCACTTCTTCAGGATATTACTTATAATAAACTCAATTATGATGTAAAATTGAACATATAATATAATATTAATACTGTGACAATATCTAAACATAATAAAAATTAACATGACAAACTATATTATTTAATAATATAATACAAAAATAAGCAGTTTACAATAGGTGAAATGGAGAAAGAGGCTAGATTTGCCATAAGACTATAAATAAAATCTGATATTAATAATTACAATTGGTGCTTATATATTACTGATTTCTAATTAGTTGGGATTATTCTAATGAGAAATATTGCCAAAAAATCTGCGAATGAGGAAGTCTTAAAAGAAATCCATCACGTTAACAAGAAGTAAAAATATACTGTAATACTTATTCTTACTTACCTTAAATTACACCCTCAAAAAGTTAAATTAGGAAAAAAATTGATGCTAATGAAAGACGGGAGTGGGGGAGAGTATAGTTTCAGTTGTTTATAATATATTGTAAAATTAAACACAACACAGAGTTTCAAAATCTTTTTATATCATTCTCAGTTTAGTTCATAGCCTTTTCTACAATCTAATCTAATATTTTATCTGGGTCCAAAACATTTTAAACTTTAGAATAGCATTGCACCTACGGAGGGACTGCAGCTCATAATCTACTAGTTAAATCAATAAGGGAACCATATAGACACTTAATGAATTACACAACCAAATGCCTCAAAATGAAAAAAATCGGATACAGTTAACTGGGTCACAAAAATAAACGGATACCAGATCCACTAAATATATCCTTCAAATTATGACCATAATACTAATATATATATATATAGTATATATAGTATTATGATTAAAGTTTAAAATGGAATATTGCTTCGACAATCCATATGATAGTATAACATGTTTATGAAATTCTTTAGAACAAACAACAAGATGTAAAAAGTTTGTTAGACAGAAATCTGTTTCGACATTATGAAGATTCTTTATCGTAAGCAAAATTGTAAACGGAAGAAAACGAAAATAAAGTATATCATTAAACACGGACCCCGGACAGCAGAGAGATGATCTCTCAGATCTGTCGCTACCGGAATTTTCAGAAAATTCATTCTCGTTCTTTCGTCCTACCAATAGTATGTTTGATACAAGACATACCCTCATAAATGCGCAAAAACAGACTTTCTGTCAGCAAAGTACTTTGAACATCTGTTTTTTCTGCAAATGAGTCTACACGACACCACACAACAACACACACAACACACAACACACACACACCCCTTAAAATGGAACTCAATAATTAATAAAAATATAATAATAAACAATATATATTAATTATAAATATAACAGTATTACAATATATAAATATAAATGATTTTCGAGGCAATTTATCATCGCTGAATATGTGCTGAATTTATCTAACTTTTTTTTATTCAAATAAGCCCTAAATAATTTCGGAAAGTAAAAAATATCTAATACTCTCGAGATGTTCACTCTGAAATACTAGAGGTGATATTTGTTGTCTGTACTCCTATCACACGGCGAAAATTGTAATCTTCTGTGTTTAAGAAGTTGACGTAAAGCGGCGTTAAAATTTGAAAAAATAGTTTTGGGTTCAGCGTAAGATTGAATCGGCATAAATTTCCGTGATGTCGGCTCGGCTGACTCCAGCGCCGATGAATTATTCGAAATCCTCTATTAATATATTTACATCATGAACATATAAGCTTGCTCGGTCACTAGATGAAATAAACAACTAGGAAAAAACATCGAAAAACAACTATGAAAAAAACACCTCGTACTTTCAATGAATTCTCTGAAGATGGAATTTTACTCCGTAAAATATTTAGTTTTTTGAAAAAAGCAAACAAAAAGTTAATAAAATTAGAGACACATTATTTGCCATTGTTAATTGCCTTTCAAATCTTTTTATATTTTACACATTACAACACAATGCTTCAAAGATACTATAAAGAAACAAACTTTTTATATATATTATATTTAATATATATATATATATATATATATATCACAAAGCTTGGCTTTTCTGTGTAAAAATAATTAAAAATTTTCTGTATACTGGGAATATATCTTAAATAACGATTGAATAGTAAGAGAAGGAAAGTCATGGTGCGGTGTTTGTGATTAAAACATACATTAATTATGCAAGACCAAACTAATCAATAAATCTGCGAGACTCACATTGTATTATCTGCATCCTCTACCCAGGCAATGCCGGGTAGTCGCTTCTAGTTCATTATAAGTTAAACTTGCGGTATTTAAACTTTCGAACTGTTTTGCAACTAGAGAATGGATAGAAAACACTCCTCGATTTTAAGTCGTGATAACATCAAGACTTATTGGAATATTTTATTAATATGGTGACATCAAATTCCTTCAGTCAAAATAATTTTATTTTCTGACAGAAACTATATGCTGGTACCCCGACCGACGGCTAGACGGGCAGTGCAATCGAAGTGGCGCTTAACTAACATAACAGCAAGCGCAGCTGGTGAGTGTTCGATATTTGCTAATAAGTTTGAAACCAGGAGTTGGTTTTTCTGCTCTATTGTATCTTTACTGTATGTGGAGAATTACGTTCATTCTTGGTGCAAATGGTAACGATGACTATTTCCTCACAGATTCATAGAATATTGGTTTGGTTTTTGCTGTAAGCACAATACTTGAGTCGAATCTTAACTATCTAATTCTAAGATCAATTATCTTTCTTTTTCACTTTCTTTCTTTCTTTCTTTCGAATTTTTCTTTCTTTCTAACTTTCTTTTCTTTCTGTCTTCTACCTATACTTGTTCCTATCTTTCTTTCTTTCTTTTCCTTTTCTTTCTTTTTTCTTTCTTTTCTAGCTTCCTGTTCTTTCTTATCCTTTCTGTCTTCTTCTTTCTTTTCTTTTTTTTTATATTGTCGTGGNAACAGACGCCATTTGAATCATCTGACGTATAGGACCGCCAAGACTTGAGAGCATCAAGGAACAACCAAAGGATTTATCCACTTAAGGTCGCCGCTCTGGCTTTACCACAAGAAATCTCCGTTGAGCCTAAATAAAGCAAAAGTGGATATGTTTCAATTCATTAGACTGCTCGGTCACCTAGCATTCCATTACTTAACCATTTTGGTTCGGACACAACTGACCAACTTTTCCTCCCTTCTCTCATCTCTCTCTCTCTCTCTCTCTCTATATAATATTTAATATTAGTAAATATATATATATATATATAGAAAATTATAATATTATAAAATATTTTACAGACGCTGCCGCTGTCAAAACAACAAAGACAAAGATCCGATCGGTTAGTTAGCAACATTCCATTTGAAAAAAGGTGAATTCTAACGATCCGAAAATTAATGATAACAAATGAATAACAAATAAGTGAATCCAATACTCCATAACATCGAGTTCATTCATTTATTTTAGAAAAGAAAAAGTTTATGCATACATAATGTTAGAACTATACAAAGAATTTCCCTTTGCAACGTTAGGAACTGTCAACAAAAAATGAAAATCCAACAGAGAATGAATAAAACCAAAAAATCTTCAGCATGAAATAACCCAACAAGGCTTGACATGCCGTAAATCCAACCATCCAACCAACCAACCAACCAACCAACCAAACCAACAAAAAGCACTGAAATTTTAAAAAAAATATAATATCCAACGATAATGAATCAAACAAAAACCTCTTTGGCATAAAAATAACCCAACAAGGCTGACATGCCGTAAAATCCAACCAAAACCATTATTAGTTAGGCTTAATAAATATTCTAGAGACCCAATTAAGTCTTTGCATAAAATAACCCAACAAGCTGACATGCCGTTAAATCCAACCAAACCAACCAAAACCAACCAACCAACCAAAAAGCACTGAAATTTTAAGAAGTGAATATCCAACGATAATAAATCAAACAAAAAACATATTGGCATAAAATAACCAACAAGGCCTTGACATGCCATAAAATCAAACCAACCAACGCACCAACCAGCCAAAACTTCCCTTCTGCAATGTAAATAATTGCAAATAGCTGACTCATCGTCTAGGTTGACGCAGCTTTTGAGAGTACAAATAAATGAATTGAGTCGATATTTTGCTGAAGTCATTGGAGATGAATTGGATTTAGTGCGAAAATCCATTTAAGTTGTCAGTTGAAAAAGATCTTGACGATAACCGTGACTAATTTCGGTAGCGCAACACTGATTCGCCAGAAAGGAGTTGCAATGAGGAAATCAATCAATGATAGTTGGACATTGATGTGCAATCGAACCCAACGCCAAATCGGAAAGATCTATCTAAGTATTACGTCTGTTTGTGACGACATATCCACGCGAGCAGCAGGGGTTGTTTTCGTCACCAAAGTGGTTGGTTGGATTTTACGGCATGTCAAATAGCGTTGGGTTATTTTATGCCGAAGATGTTTTCGTTTGATTAATCATCGTTGGATATTCTTTCTTTTTTCATGTTAACCCTTGTTGGGTTATTTTATGACAAAGACCTCTTGTTTTATTTATTCTTTAAAGGGCACTTTAACAGTCTCGTAGTAGCTAATGCAATGCACCACCTCGGTGGGTTATTTAATGCCGATAAAGTTTTGAAATAAATTCATTCTTAATGGATAATCTGTTTTGTTTATAGACAGGTTTGTTTTCTATTTAACCCATAGAGGGGAGTCTGGATTTTACGGCATGTCAACCCTTGTTTGGTTATTTCTCTGAATGTTTGAGATGAGGGACCATAATTTGTATTAGCTGCATTATTCGGACTATTGTCCTCATCTATCTAAGTATTACGTCTGTTTGTGACAACATATCCACGCAGCAGGGGTTGTTTTCGTCACCAAGTGGTTGGTTGGATTACGGCATGTCAAATATCGTTGTGTTATTTTATGCCGAAAATGTTTTTTTTTTATTAATTATAGATGAATATTCATTTTTTTAATTTCAGTGCTTTTTGGTTGGTTGTTGTGGTTGGTTGGTTGGTTGGATTTACGGCATGTCAAGCCTTGTTGGGTTATTTCATGCTGAAGATCTTTTTGTTTTATTCATTCATGTTGGATATTCATTATTTTGCGAACAGTTCACGTTGCAAAAGGGAACTTCTTTGTATAGTTCTAACATTATGTATGCTTAAACATATATATATATATATATATAATATATAATATATATATATAGTGTGTTGTGTTGTGTTTTGTGTGTGAAAAATGGAAAGGAATTGAATTCGACATATATGAGGAAAATGAGCAAAGAAAAAGAAATGTAGATGGATGAAATGGAATTTAATCGATACATCATAACATACACACATCGATCAAGGTGTGTAAAAAATATTTCGCACACATAGAAGAATCGACCTTCATCAGAGTGAACATTTATTTTGAATGAAAAAATTCGTTTTGGAAAAAACAACAGAGATTTTTGGAAATATTCGAAAATCGAATTTTAAAAATTTGGAACGCTGAAATAGAATGTTGAAATAGATCGTTATGAAATTCATTTTATCCATCTACATTTCTTTTCTTTACTCATTTTTCCTCATATATATATATATTTAATGTTTTTTAAGTTGGGCGTTATTACAAAGCATCTAAAAATAAATGAATGAACTCGATGTTATGGAGTATTGGATTCACTTATTTTTTTATTATTTGTTATAATAAATTTTCGGGATCGTTAGATTCCCTTTTTCAAATGAATGTTGCTCGTTCAACGGATCTTTTGTCTTCGTTGTTATTGACATTTTCTTTCTTTCTTTCTTTTTTTTTTGTCAACCCTTGTTGGGTTATTTTATGCCGAAGGATATTTTTTTTTTATAATTATCGTTGGATATTCTTTCTTTTTTCATGTCAAACCTTGTTGGGTTATTTTATGACAAATATCTCTTGTTTTATGTATTCTTTATATATATTTACCAACTCCTCCGCACGAGCAGGATACGACACAAGGTCAATTTTTTAAGCGGAGTTCAACAGGTTTGAATTCAGAGTTTTCCTTCTCCTAGACTGGTTACCTAGCCATGGTCAAAGAACCCAGTCTGCCCTGCTATTTATCCATAGCTGGAGGGAGAGTAGGATTAATATCTTTCCCAAGGGTATTAGCGCTAAGTGAAATTCAATTACCACGTCCAGGATTTGAACTCGGGGCGACGAGTCCATTTTCTATGACTTTAACCATTACACCACGCGCTTCCTATTTATTCTTTAAAGGGCACTTTAACAGTCTCGTAGTGGCTGATGCAATGTACCACGTCATCGTAGTAAACATTGGTTGGTTGATTGGTTGGTTGTTTTGTTTTACGGCATATCAAACTCGGTGGGTCATTTAATGCCGATAAAGTTTTGAAATAAATCAATTCTTAACGGATAATCAGTTTTGTTTATAAACATGTTTTACTATTTAACCCATAGATGGGATTTTACGGCATGTCAACCCTTGTTGGGTTATTTCTCTGAATGTTTGAGATGATGGACCATAATTTTTATTAGCTGCCTTATTCGGACTATTGTCCTCATCTTCATTGTTATCTGTACAAGCCTTGTTGGCTTATGTTATGGGAAAGACCTCTTGTTTTATTCATTCATATTGTGTATTAATTTAAAAAAATTTAAACTCAATTTTGTAAACACACTTTTTTAAACTAATTTTTTCTATTTAACCCGTAGATGTGACCCTAATAGTTCGGGTTCAGAGTGTGTTACAATCTTATGGGCCATCCTGTTGTCTTTAAACAAGAGCGCTTGTCCAGTGGAATTGGATCCTTGGTAATCCTCTGATAATGAATCCTTTGGTTCTTCTGGTAAAGAGTCCTGAGTATTGCAAGTCCCTCCTCATTGCGTGCTAGTAGGACTATGGCAAGTATCAGTGTTTAAGTAGTGTATCAGCCATGCATTATGGCTAGTGATTGGCGAAGGAATAAACCACGTAACCTCGGCTAGTCTATAAATCCAGGTGGGGAATTGTAGCACACTTTATATCACCAAAATATTTTTTTATTTGCAAATATATATCAATTCCCCCCTCCCTCATGAACATGTAAATACGGGTTAGGTGGAGGACTTAAGATAGAGTGACTGAATTTTACGGCATGTCAACCCTTGTTGGGTTATTTCTCTGAATGTTTGAGATGAAGGACCATAATTTGAATTATCTGCGTTAGTCGGACTATTGTCCTCATCTTCGTTGTTATGGTTAGATCAGTGATTCTCTACGTGATCCAGCTGGACCATCTGTGGTCCACAGAACATTTCTAGTGGTCCACAGAGAGTTCGAATCCGCAAAAATGTTTAAGCCATTTCACAAAAATTTAACGAATCAATTATGATACCTTGTGTCAGAAACATCAAGATCAAGGTAGTCACTAGCTGAATGGACTGAAATAAATTTTAAAGGTTAATGTAACGTAGCGGTATCTGCTGTATTTACGATACCCACAGCTGATATACATAACGTGGCGGTAGCGATATATTCACCATACTAAAAATGTATTCGCCACGTGACGGTAATCTTATTGATAAAAAGAAGTACAAGCGCGAGAAATATATCGTCACAAGCTGCTTAGTTTTTATTTCCAGCCTCGTGGGTTGTATCGGAGAGGAGGAAAGGCAGAGAGAGAGAGAGAGAGAGAGAGAGAGAGAGAGAGAGAGAGAGAGAGAGAGGACACTGTTAAATTACGGTGATCCCACACAAGGGACCCAGAGGTCCGATCCGTACCCTACGACGTCGGAAAGCAAAAAGAGGCTCGTATTTCTCTTCGTCGTTCCACCTCACCACGTGACTTCCGGTTCCGGTCAACACCCGAAATTTCCGGATGACACTCGATTCTCCATTCGGGGGTCACGCCCCCGGTCAAATTGTTTTGTGTTCATTACTCTTTTTAAAACCTTTACTCTCTCACTTATTTCTTTCCATTAGTAGTCTTTGTCAAATTCAATCTTGCTACATTAAATAGACTATTTTTTCTTTTAACATGGTGACTGGAATGAAGAACAGGCATGTGAAAATTTATTAAGGGAATGGTGATCCTGCTTCACCGGTCACTAGCAACAGTCCCTTAGGGTCACATGATGCCAACTATAAAATCGGGGCATCAAAGAATTCGGTCTCTTTTTGCCTCTAGCATGGGTTAGATACACTTGCTCCGTATCGTAAGAAGCCCCCAGACGGCGACGATTCGGAATACTCACCACGTCAGAAGCTGGGGCGGCAAACGCACACCTAAAACCAATTCTACAGGGCTCAACAAGCTTCTTATAATGACCCTCCCCAGTTGAAAATCTCGATTTTCGGCTGTTGTGGATGTGTTCAATGGGAAAAGAAATAAATTAGATCTCAACAGCAGAGGAACTGTCAGACTAAGACTGAATAACTCCATCAAAATCAATTATGATATCTTGTGTCAGAAACACCAAGATCAAGGTAGTCACTAGCTGAATGGACTGAAATCAATTTTAAAGGTTAAATAGACTATTTTGTCTTTTCATTAAGTATTTTAATGTGAAAATGGAACAGCTTAAAAGTAAAAGTACGATTGGTCCATGGGAATTTTTGGAATAAAAAATGGTCCATAAGCCGAAAAAGGTTGAGAAGCACTGGGTTAGATGGTAAGGTCAGTGGCGTCTTCCCTGTGGCAAGATGGTAGCGTCTTGAAGTCTGTAAAGCATCTTGCCTGAAGCTCGTTGGTAGTGCCTGTGCTGTCTTGCGTGATGCTGGGTTTTGCCGTCTTGGGTGAGGCTAGATGGTGGCGTCTTGCGTGATCAATCGTCAAAGGTTTGGGTTTGCCATAAGGGCGATAAGGTTGGGACAATCATATAGGTGCTAGGGCTTTACCACAATAAAGGTGCCGTTATACTTTATACAACGTCACATTAAATTGAGAACATTTTCATTGCAAGTTTAACAGAATTTGTAGAATAGCAATTCACCATTTTTCGTATCAGTTTTGATTAGTTAGTCTTCAATCTTATTTTTGTTGCCTCAGGACAGGTAGAAGTAGACCTATCAGTTTTGTCCGTCTATTTTGATCTAGAAGTGTTATTATCATTACTGTCTGACCATACTCCCGTTCAGTTTAGTTCTATCGCAATTCACCAGTTGATTTTTATATCTATTCAACGACCGCTAATTAGAAAGAAAAAAATCTCGCCGAAAACACCTTTATCTCAGATTTGTTTACTTGATAAAATGCTAGATAAAACAATTCTTAATCTCGATGGTTTTTGAGGACCGGCAGGGTCGGTTTAGATCAGTCGGTAGAGTGTTCGGCTTGGAATCACAAGGTTCTTGGTTCGATACCGGCGCTCGCCAGCTCAGCGTACGAGTAGCAAAGGGAAATGTGCGGTAAAGTGAGGAGCTGATGGTAGGTGTGGCGTTCCACCTCAAATGCTAAAATAATCTTCTTATTCTAGCCCTAGTGAAAAGGGGACAGACTCCCTCGCTGTCTAGCTGATACCGATATTAGGCCGCCACGAAGACTTTTACTTACAGTAGAGAACATAAGTATTTGAACACATACTTGATCTGTAGGTACTAAATTCCTAACATTACATTATTACCTCCGCTGTTTCTTCCGTTAGGTGCTAGGTGTCCCTAAACTTAATTTTGTTTAAAATCCACAACATGGATATTATTTTTTTTAAATTCTAAAGTGATATAAACTAGCAGGACCTGTGGATATACCACAGTAATATAATCTTATTATCAGTGTGATCATTTGATTATTACAACGTTTGATATGTTTACTTAATAGCTTAATATATATATATAATATATATATATATATATAATATATATATATATATATATATATATATATATATCCGGGGATATGTTGTGTTGGCTATCAACTCGTGTTTGAGTAAGACCATTTCAGATTTTTTTTTTTTCATATTAGAGTGCCAGTAGCATTTGACACTGTATCCTTGTGTTTTCTCAGATGATTCATCAGGCCAGCCCTAGAGAGACATACTCTTCCACAAAAAACTACATGCTGGAACTTCTCCACTTTGAATGTTGCTGGGTTGAAAATTACCCTTTCTAATAGCCCGCTTCAATGTTGGGTGTTTAATTCGGTTGGACTCAAATTCTTCCACAGATGAGGATATATCTTACTACAAACACGCTTCAACTACAAAATGTCTACCTTTATTCAATTAAAAATTGAAAAGTTTTTAAATGCCATCCTTGGCCAGTTGAAAAGGGCTTAAGTAAGTAAGTCCTGAGTTATTGAATCCTTTCGTAAGTGTATAAGTCCTATCCTGTGAATAAGTCCTATCCAGCGTATCTGTTAAAGGTCCAGTGATACAATCCTATGTCCGTCGTCCACGAAGGTTCAAAGCAGTTCTGAGTAGTTATGACCAGTACACCCGATATAAATATTATATCAGCAACAGAGTACTGTCAGTGATTGGCCAAGAGTTTAATCACATGGTTCTCGACTAGTCTATAAATAAAAGTGAATATCTTGCACACACCTTATATCCAAAATAAGTCAACACAAATAAAAATGTTTGCGTTGAGTTGTTGTTACGGAAACTGAAAATCATACGAAGACAACCATTTTAGATGAAAGTGACTGAAAAGGCGAAATCTCTGATTATTTTGGTAAGTTTTCAAACATATGAGTTAATGTCCCCAACAACTAAACGGAAAATGCCCCATGAACCCTTAAATGGGTAATTGCCCAATCAGCGGGTAAGATGTAATAAAAAGACACAAGATTGGAGCATCCAACAAGGATCGAACTCGCTTTTCAGTTGTAATGGACCTGCGAGACTATCACATAAACTTTCCAAGTAATACAAATAAAACACATTGGACTCTGCAGTAGAAGTAAAGACAAACTCATAAGTTGCGTTCTAGAAATAAGAATTCAGCGGATAAGCAGCACCAAATAATCAGGATTTACGTTTTTGCATTTCATCTTTGATGATTTAGATGGTCTCATTTTTAACCTGAGGATGTTGCAAGATGATAACGGTTGTACAATTTAGGAACATGAGTATTAGTATTTAGATTTTTTTCAGAATTATTTTTTTCTTTTTACTAAATTTCCACAGGGTCTCCTCGGTGTCTTGAGGTAGTTGTGTACTATTCATCAGCAGCAGTTGTTAAAATTTGGTGCAACACAATCTTCCCAGCTTTGTCTCGTGTCATTTCCGATCCATACTCTAAACTTAACTCTTTGCCTACTTTAAACTGCTCACAGCAGCTCTCCGACAACTTTGATCCTACCGTAAGCAAAGTACAAAAAAACTGATGGTTAGTTCATTATATTTGAGCAGGACTTAGATTAGAATAATAATAATAGGACTTTATTTGAATAGAATGAATTCTGTCCTACGAAGCATTTATCAGCTCTGTGCGAAAACTGGATGTTGTAATGATGATTTGCCGGGAGCAATGACCATAAAAACAAAAAACAAAAAACAAATTGGCCTCAAATAACCCATAAGAGTTGATATGCCATTAAACAAGATAATCAACGAAAAAATGTCCACACAATTTTGTCTCGCTCCTTAACAATTAATTTATTAACAAAAATAAAAGTAATTGGTAATTTACTTGAAGCATTGTTAAGTATGTTATAATATATTAATGATTTGAAGGCAATTACAATGCGTATAAAAAATAAAAAACAAAAAGATGTTATTTTTGTCTTATCGATTTCAAAGTAGAAACTTCATCTTCAGAGGTGAATATCAGAATTCAAGGGCAACTAACAAAAATATTTATCTACAAAAAAATCGCTTACAAAACATATGTACAAAAATATATAACATCATATGATTGAAAAGAGATAAAAAACAAATGTTCATAGCGCGCAGACAGACATCTGTTTCGACCTTTTATAAAAAGGTCTTCCTCAAGTGAAACTACATTGATGAAAGAAAGAAGGAGGAATAGTTTAAACTGTTTGGCATGAGAGGTTCAAGTAACGCTCGCGTTCTGGACCGGAATGTCTTTTAAAATTTGTATAAAAATGATGTTGAGACTTTTAGTTTTAGAAATAAAATTTATTTTATTTTTAATCCAAAATATGCATTTTTTTAATTCAAATTTTAAAAGACTTTCCGGCCCATAAAGTTTTTTGAGTCTCTCGTGCTTAACGGTTAAGTATTCATCCTTTATTATTTCATTAATAGAGTTGCTCTTGAAGAAGACTGTTCTTAAAAAAAGGTCGAAACAGATGTCTGTCAGCGTAATACTATTATCATTTGTTTTTCTATCTATTTTCATTCATACTGTCGGATTTATTCCATTTATTATATACTCATAACATCATATATAAGATCTTTTAACAAACAACTACACAAAAATGTAAACATGAACATAACATCAATACGATTTCTCTATTCACTAGGAATAAAATAACTCTATGCGTGTTGACAAGCCATTAAAATCAATCAGAAAATAGAATAAAATAGAACAAAGAGAGACTTTTATTTCCAGGAGAATTAATATCTAAATTTGAATATATAGTATTGTAAAATATGTTGGTTGGTTTCAAGGCAATCCTTTCATTGTTGGTTATTCAAAATTATTCTAAATTCACTTTTTAAAAAACATTTTTAAACTTATTGTTATTGCCAATTTGATAAGCCACCAAAAAGGTTGCAGGTTTTACTTTATGATGAACTGGAATGAACAGCTCGTTTCCAAATAGGGTTATCCTTAACTATTTCCTCATAAATTCCTACCATAAAATAAACTGAACACTCATTTTATGTCCGTGCAATAAATGTTTTATTTTTCTTGCACCCGTTATTTTAAAATACAAAATATATTTTCTTTATTTTAATATTCACTTCAATGTGCATATTCTAAAAGTTTTTATTTTGTGAGAACGTTTAGTTTTAAAGTGAGGGCTCGTTTTACAATTTAAGCATAAAAAGGATCCTCCTTTTATGACCGTAATTCTTGTTTTTCGTCGACGATGATTAAAATCTGACGTTTTTATTTTAGACCAAAGCCAAAAAAAAAAAAAAAAAGAAAAGAAATAGCAACAACAAAAGGTAATATTCACTGTAGGATTGATATTTGCATATTGATATAACATTTTGATTTTAATAAATATGTGCTTAGTATTATTGATTTCTAATTGTTTGATTTTATCTTGATAAATAAGAGCGAAAAATTCTTAAAAGAAATCCATTAACAAGAAGAAATAACTGTAATTTTATTATTTACTTCTTAATTTAACTAAATAGATAAATTAGGAAAATTTAGCAATACAATTTGGGAGTGATGGAAAATGATAGAAGAGTTAGTTTAAAAAGCTGTTCTATTTTTCGATTATACCCCCTCTTTTTCAACTCATTTTATTTGAATTCTTATTTAGTTTCATTAGTCTTTCTAATTGCATTCTTCTAACCTAATAATAATACCTACCGACGACTTTACTTATATATATATATATATATATATATATATATATAATATATATATATATATATATATCCAAAGCAATCAATCAAATCAGTTTTAAATGCATGCATTGATTGCAAAATTGCAAAAAAGTTGGTTCTTCCTGCGTAATATTTCTCTGAATGTTTGAGATGAGGCTTGAAGATTAGTACCATCTGCGTTATTCGGACTATTGTCCCCATCTTCATTTTTATTTGTACAACGTTTCGGCCGATATACCCTCCGGCCTTCTTCAGGTATTTCTTGTCGGACTCGGGAACCTTCTCGAACTCGGAAACCTTCTTTTCGAACTCGGGAACTTTCTTGTCGTATTCGGGAGCCATCACGGAACTTTGAACCTAACCCTTTATTTAGTCCACGGGGATATCCTGTTCTCATTCCGCTAACCATAGCTGGGGTAGGAGTTGTGTTAATTATTTTTCTATGTTACTGTCTCTACTCAGGATTGAACCCGGAATCCAGAGCCATCACGGAACTTTGAACCTAACCCTTTATTTATTCCACGGGGCTATCCTGTTCTCATTCCGCTAACAATAGCTGGGGTTGGAGTTGTGCTAATGAATTATTTTTCTAACTGCTTTCATTCAGGATTAAACTCGGGAACCAGAGATAACTGTCACTTAGAACTGTCTTTTAACCCAACTGCCTAATCCACTCGGCCAGGTGTCCAACAAGAAATACCTGAAGAAGGCCGGAGAGTATATCGGCCGAAACGTTGTACAAATAACAATGAAGATGGGGACAATAGTCCGAATAACACTAATAATACTATTCCTGCGTAATGTTCCTGATTTTAATTCTCAAACACAAGTATTAAGAATCACATTGTGTATTGTCCCTCATTAAACAATACTGTTACCTGTTTTGTTTATTGAATAAATCCATCAAATTTCAACCACATTTACACATGCATATCAAACAATATATTAAATAAAACTAAATATTTTAGAAGTTTGTATAACAGCGTATTTGTCATGCATAGCGTTAGTAATACAACATTTAACAGCCAGAAGTTATTTAGTTCTTGTCTTTGATAGAAGATGTACAATATATACCTACATACATACAGATGAAGAGGACAAACAATCTGTTTGAGATGGCGATCGTCGACAATTTTTGGGAGATTATGTGCTTAATTAAAGTCATACTTAATTTGAGAATTAATGAGTTCGTAATTCATTTTTACTAATTCATTTAATTATAACTAATTAATTCTCAAATTAGGTATGCCTTTAATTAAGCACATAATCTCCCAAAAATACACACACACATATATATATATATATATATATATATATCTATATATATATATAAATACATAATTTATATATATATATATATATATATATATATATATATATATATATATATATATATATATATACATGTAGAATTAAACAAAAGACACATCTCCTGTTTAACAATTTTATTTTTGATCTTTTCTAATTTTCTGGCCAACTTTTTAATGTTTGGGTGGAATTGGTGGATAAGTCCACCAAAGTCAGTTCCCGAGTACTTTCTGCACTTCGAAGTGCCATCATCAGGGGTGATGTATTCCAGTTTTTTTTTTTTTATTTTTTTAATTATATTATATTATATTCCACCCAAACATTAAAAAGTTGGCCAGAAAATTAGAAAAGATTGTTAATAAAATTGTTAAACAGGAGATGTGTCTTTTGTTTAATTCTACATGTATAAATGAAAGAATGCTGCCCAAATACACATATATATATATATATATGTATATATATATGTGTGTGTGTAAGTATATTTTGGCAGCATTTTTTCTTTTAATCATATTTTGTTAAACTCTACTGACAATTCTTGTCGGACGAGTTTTTGTTCGATCCTTTTAACTGTCTGGCTATCTTTTTAATGTCAGGGTGGAATTGGTGTAGCAATCAACCAAAGGTTTCTTCACGAGCACTTTCAGCATGTCCTTGTGCCATCTTCAGGCGTGAAACACTCTAGACCATTGAGCGAACCCTCATGCTCTAATAGTTAGCAAGCTAGTTTCTCAGATCTATTACTTCACACCTGAGGATCGCACAAACACATTCTGAAAGTGTTCGTGAAGAAACCTTTGGTGGATTGCTACACCACTTCCACCCTGACATTAGAAAGATGGCCAGATAGTTAGTAGAGTTTAACAAAACATATATATATATATATATATATATATATATATATATATATATACACGAGGCGGAGTCAAAAAGTAATGTCATTTTGTTTAAGACAGGTGTAATTACCAACACAGGAACATAGAATAATGTTTGCCTCTCAAACCTTCTTTTATAGGGTCGAAGAGATGTTAGTGATTATTTCAGAGACGCGGAATTGAAATCTGTAGTGAAGAAGTGGCTCAAAGAACAGTCAACAGAATTTTACGGGGTAGGGATATATGTTCTCATTCAAAGGTGAAATATTGCTGTTGAGAGAAATGATGACTATCTAGAGAAGTAGAGATATGATCCACAGAGGACCAGCTTCATTTTGATGTATGATACATGTTTCTGTGTTGGTAATTATACCTGTCCTAAACAAAAGGTCATTACTTTTTGACTCACT
>CM042181.1:44352681-44357681 GCA_023376005.1 Doryteuthis pealeii | reverse complement strand
GTATATCTTTTATTTAGCCCTTAGGTCTAAATAAAGATATGTGGTCTGAAGAAGCTCATGGGCCCTAGATACCACGAGTGGAAATTGTTCATAAGCACGATACCCATGGTATATAAGGCCCTTTATTCACAATATATATATATATATATATATATATATATATTATATATCTGATGACGGATAAACATCTGAAACCATTGGTAAGACGAACTTTGTATTGGTGACTTAAATGAATAAATAAATACAGCTCTTAAAAAATAATTGAGCACTTTATAATCATTTCTCCAATATTAATAACAAAAATTATATATATATATATATATATATATATATATATAGTGCATTAAGCTTTTTAACTTATCCAAACTTGCACTGGTATGTAATACTGTATATAATAGTGTTTTTTGTATACTATTCTATTCCTTTCTACGTTAAGCCGATAAAGAAAATTTGTTAATATGAAGTATTTCTTTCTTTTTTACCGCGCTGATTAACGTTGAGTCTTAAAAACATCCAAAATAGAACGTGTCTCCGTGTTCCTACATATGTGCATATAACCATCATGTATCATATCAGTTCATTCGAATCATGTTCAGGCAAACCAACTCACTCAAATTAGTCTGGTCGAGAACACTCCTTGACGGACGCGTTGCTATGACACCTGCAGGGAGACAAAGGCAAAACGAGAAAGAAAGAAAATATGAAACGGGTGAGGTTGGGTAGCAACACAGAGGAGAAGGAAAGTAAAAAATAAACATCCGAAAGAAAAAAAGATAAGAGGTTCTTATCGGATGTTTAAAATAAGCACAGAGGTTAATGAGTCACATATAAAGGTAGGAATTGAAAAAAAAAAAACAAATTAAAAATACAACAATAAACTTATAAAAAAAACAAACAACTGGCATGCGAAACCCTTAAAATCCTCGTGTACCACAACTTATATTTATAGACTGTTCTAAGTTATGGTGACTGAATTGACCAATCAAAAACCGCTAAACATGTATTTAGTTTACAATTTAAAGGCGTTGATAAATTGTCTTAAAATTGCTTCAAGAAAAGACAAACAGGATCAACAGACAAGGATTCAATCTGATACTACATCTTTCTACTTCAATAAAGGATCAATCTATGCTAATATAAAAGATTTGTGTCATTTGGATTTTTAGAATTGTTGTTCTCATTGTTATTGCTATATTTACAACATTTCGGCCGATGTACCCTCCGGCCTTCTTCAGGTGTTTCTTGTCAAACTCGTGAACCTTATCTTCGAACCTTCTTGTCGAGATGCGTGTACACTACTGTAACCCATTCTCGAGTAAATAAAATTTATTTGAGGTGGGTGCAGGGACGTACTCACATCAAATAGTATAACCTTCTTGTCGAACTCGGAAGCGTTTGTGTCGTAATCGGGAGCATTCGGGGAACTTCTGGTGCTACCATTAAAAACGGAAGATCATTTTGATGTAAAGAGCAACTGACGAGTTTCTTTTCGATCTTTCCCAATTGTCTCGCCATCGTTTTTAGGTTCTTACACTAGTACTTTCGACACTACCTAGTGCCATCGTCAGATGTAGAGTACGGAGATGCTTCCATGGTTCTTTTTAAAAAGAGTAGCAGTAGGAATACGTAGAAGGGACTCACAGATTTATAAGAAGTGTTATGGGAAATACAGTGCTATTTTTCGTGAAAAAAGCGTTACTAAAAGAATAAGGGTGTTTTTCTTGGATGGCTGGAACAGATTAGTGGCATTTCAGTTTATTTAAATGTAGAAAATTGATTTGATATACAAGAAAATAGAGTTACGAGTGTGATGCGAACTCAATTTTTTTAAACACATTTTTAAAACTCATTTTTTTCTATTTAAACCATAGATGGGACCCTAACAGGTACTACCACTCCGGGTCAGAGTGAAACTGGGAGTAATGGTAATGAAGGGGTACCCCACACTTCCAACACTTTATTCAATTCACCGCATAGACTGTTCTCATTACGTTAACCATGATGGGGTATAGGTTTTAGCGGAATTGGAACAGGATACCCCATTGGAAGGAATAAAAGGTTAGGTTCAAAGTTCCGTGATGGCTCCCGATTACGACAAGATGATTTCCCAATTGCGACAAGAAGGTTCTCGAGTTCGAAAAGAAAGGTTCCCGAGTCCGAGATGGTTCTGGAGTCCGGGAAGGTTCTCGAGTCCCACACGAAATACCTGAAGAAGGCCGGAGTGCACATCGGCCGAAACATTGTACAGATAACAATGAAGATGAGGACAATAGTCCGAATAATACAAATAATACGTAGAAATTTGCTTCGAGATATCGATCAATCAGGTTCCAAGGGTTCAGTTTATGATCACAGAAAACTGGTTAACTGTAAGTAAAATTTACCGACCAGTGTTTCATACAGGAATTTAATTAAAACAATCAACACATAAGGGGGGGAAACAACATCAACATTATAACAAAAGGAAGAATGTATATATATATATATATATTATATATATATATATATATATATATATGGCGGACCTGAACTTTCAGAACCCCCCCATCTAAAATTTTTGTTTTTAATCTTTTTTTTTTTTCAACGGATTATTATCAATTGCACACCAATATATCCAATTGTAAAAAAAATAAATTTTTAAGTTATTTATTTTTCGAGTTTTCAGGGGTGCTCAGAACCCCCGTATAGGTTTTGTCGTAAACGAACCCCATATCGGAACCGCTGAAAAAAATTTTTTCTCTGAAATTTTTTTCTTTTTTTATTTTTCTTCAATGGATTATTATCGTTTACACACCAATCTATCAGATTGTAAAAAAAAATTCTAAAAAGTTCTTTTTTTTTCCGAGTTTTCAGGGGTGCTCATATCCCCGTATAAGTTTATAGTAAACCGAGCCCCATATCGGAACCGGCTCGATAATAAATAATTGGGGTTCTGTTTTTTCTGGGCCACGCCTAACTTTGACACCTTTGCGCCAGTTTCCTTTCGAGCGGTTCCAATATAGGGGACGAATTACTATAACTTTATACGGGGAATGAAACACCCTGAAAACTCAAAAATAAATAACTTTTTTGAATTTTTTTTCAGAGTCTGATAGATTGGTGTGCAATCGATAATATCCATTGAAAAAAATTAAAACAAAAAATTTTAGATGGAGGGGTTCTGAAAGTTCAGGACAACCATATATTATTATATAATATATATATATATTATATTATATATATATATGACAAAGATATTAGATAGGGAAACATTCGAACAAACGTGAGGAAATGTATTAAAAGGTAAATAACGAACACAAATAATTCAATTCAATCAATATTTCATATCTATTTGTTTGACGATGCCTCTGAAACCAACAGTGACCAAAATGTTAATTGAATTGAATTGCTTGTGTTCGTTATTCACCTTTTCGAATAAATTTCATCACACACACAAACGTACATACACACACATACACACTTACACACACATATATAATAATAATAATAATAATAATAATAATAATAATAATAATAATAATAATAATAATAATAGACACTTTCTGAAAGAGTAGGTGAAAATGACACCATAGGCTGAAAGAGGTGACAGTGGCGCCAATAATAGGTGTAGCACTGGGAACAATCCCAACGAAACTGGAATAGAAAATAGGGGGATCGTGAATCTGAAGGAAAAGAAATGGGATATTTCAGACCACAGCACTGTTGAAAAAGGATAGAATATTTAAGAGAATCTTGGAGAGCTGAAGAAAGTAGATATTTCCGAGTCTTCAATAACGGCCACCAGTTATTACTGATGAAAAAAAATAGTATAATAATAATAATAATAATAATAATAATAATAATAATAATAATAAGAAGAAGAAGAAGAAGAAGAAGAAGAAGAAAGAAGAAAGAAAGAAGAAAGAAGAAAGAAAAGGAAAATAAATAAATAAAATGTTATTTTTTTCAGTACGGTATTCAGTAAAGGGGATTTTACCTAAGACTCTTCTCCACACTCTTCACAAGAGCAGTTGAAATATTATATATATAATATATATATATATATTTATATAATATATGTGTGTGTGTTGTTGTGTGTGTGAGTGTGTGTGTGTGTGTATGTGTGTGTATGTGTGTGTGCGTGTAAGTTATATATATATGTCTGTGTGTGTGTGTGTATGTGTATATATATAAATATATATATGTGTGTAATTATTATATTATATATATTATATATATATATGTGTGTGTGTGTGTGTGTGTGTGTGTGTGTGTGTTTATGTGTGTGTCTGTATATATGTGTGTGTATATATATATATATAGTATCCAATTGCCGCTTTAACTTTTCGTTGCAGTGGCATCAGTTCATTATGTAAGAGTGCTCAATATATATAGAAAACTAGAACACAAATAATAATAATAATAATAATAATAATAATAATAATAATAATAATAGTAATAAATAATGATTAGTGCAAAAAAGTTATATATATATATATATATATATTATATATATATATATATAATATATATATAACATACATATATGTATATATATACAGATCGATGGATATATATATATATATAATATATATATATATATATATAGATAGATAGATGATAGATAGATCGATGGATAGATATCATAAATATTAAAAGATACTACTGAAAATATACACTATACAGTTGACTCAGATGAACAACGCAGCTTAACCAAAGGATATAATATATATATATATATATATATATATATATAGTGTGTGTTGTGTGTGTGGGGGTGTATATATAGTACATGTATATATATATATTTATACTTATTATTTTAAAGTGTACACACAAAAATTATACATACAAACAAACGCCACATGGATACACACACACACACACACACATATATATATATATATATAATTATTATACTTTTTATTTTAAATCGTACACATACAAACATACAAAGCTATAAACACACAGATAGATATACATAATATATAATACATATATATATATATACACAATCTCTC
>CM042181.1:44339336-44344336 GCA_023376005.1 Doryteuthis pealeii | reverse complement strand
TAATTCTAAACCCCACCGACAGGGGGCGTATGCTTCTCTTTATTATATCATAGGATATATCAGTACATCAATACTTCCCAACAACTCCTCCGACACCGCTGTTGCCAAACAGCATTGGTTCCTACCTTTCCTTTGGATCACAACGGCTGTGTGGGGAGGGAGGATATGCTGCTTGGGTGGCAGCTCACCCCCCATAAAAAAAACCTGCCCAGGCTACGTAGTTATTCCCACTACAAAAACGATACCCATGCCGCAAGAGGAAATTGGAAAATTTCCACCTCAGATGCCTACGATGCATCCTATGCATACGTTGACAGGACAAAGTGCCAACCACAGAAGGGCTGGAATGAGCAAACAGGAACAGCATGCCCGCCATTATCGGCGAGAGGGATGCCTACTTTGGCTTGGTCACATAAGGAGGACGGACTTAGGCTGCATCCCCGAAAACCTACTGTACGGCGAATTGGCAGACGGCACCCGACCAATATGGAGACAACGCCTGCACTTAAAAGATGCCAGCAAAAGGAAAATAAAGACATGCCACATTGGCACCAACACATGGGAGGCTTGTGCAGACGACCGTGCGACCTGGTGACTCCTTGTCAAACAAGAAACGTAAAGGAGTGAAAAAGAGCAACTCCAACAGGCATCACTGTTCGCTTGCAGTTACTGCACCAGAGATTGCCATTCAGAAAATGGACTATTCAGCCACTCACATAGCTGCAGAAAAAAAACGTGGACACTACGCCATCGTCTTTAGTAGACGGAAGGATGCCAATCAATCAATCATATTAGTACATAAGTGTATCTGTATGTATGTGCTTTTTTTCTGTATGCTGTAGGGAGCATTTACGTATGAGAGCAATGCATTAAAAATCCAACAAGAAATCTTTGATTTTCAAATGGTTAACAAACATGGAAGAAGGAAAAGAAAAAATATGGATGCAAATTGAGAAGAGAGCTTAAAGATTGATATTTAAAAAAAGAAGTTTCCATATCATTCATTGGAGGCGTGTCCTCATGCCTGGGAGTGAAGCCCGTTTTTTTTTTTTGTCATTGAAATGATTTGTTTAAAATGAAATCGCAGAAGCTGTTGTAATGTCGCAAAAGGAAGAAAGAGAAAAGATATATATATATATATAAAAACAAAATGCAGAAAAAGTTCCGTAGAAAGAGCTCCTAAAAATAGAATTGTTAAGAGAAAGGTATATCAGGCAAACATTCATATGCACATATGTATTCAATAACAGTGACACTATTCATAGATTTATAAGAGTATATATATAAATATATATATATATATATATATATAATATATATATATATATATATTGTTTTCGTGGTTGGTTTTGAAGGCTAACGCAATGCAAGGGTAAAAAGAATGAGCTAACTATGATGTTGTTCGTCTAACTTGATTTTTTACTTAACATATAATATATTAATACATATCCTTCACATACGCGTTATAGATGATAAGTGGTCAATACTCTGCTTTGAAACCAATGGTAACAATCGCACCTAAATGTGTCGTCCTCTATAACAAATAAATGCATTTCTTACACTCATAGTGTTTCAATTCTCAAAACTAATAACTATATATATATATATATATATATATATATATATATATATATATATACTGATAGTTGGATGCACTGTTTTCAGCTTTGCTGGAAATGGTGACCAAATGCAGTATTAATTGGTAGAGTGCTCAATATAAATATAGAGCTGTTATATAATAATAAGTAAATATATAAAGGTTTTACATATCATTATTAGGTGACAAGGAACAATCGCAACCATATTGGTTTCATGCGATGCAATCATTCAGGTGAAGATGTTTCAACGTAGACATTTGAAGCATCTTCACCTGATGATTGCATCGCATGAAACAATATGGTTGTGAATTCCTTGTCACCTATAGATAGATATGTAAACTTATATATTTATCTTATTATATTATATATACATATATATATTATCTTGTGTGTGTTGTGTGTGTGTGTTTGTGTATGTGTGTGTGTGTGTGTGGTAAGGTATCTAATCTGTTAGTAAGGGATGATTCTACATGGGATCTTCAAAATCTCACTGGATAATTATTGCATGTTTTAGTAAATACAAGGATTTTTATAAATCCCTCGAAAGAGCTCAATGCATAATAATCTATATTTTAGATTAAATACAGAGCAACATTTACCTTTGAAATGAAGGAAAAACTCAATAAACCGTCATTCTGTAATAAATTTATTTCGACCAAAACTTAAAAGGGTTTTTGAAATTTAAAGAAATTTCCAAAACTCAGTCACACAATTTCTTGAAATTTCTAAAAGCCTTTTAAGTTTTGGTTGAAATAAATTTATTACAGAATGACGGTTATTGAGTCTTTCCTTTCTTTCAAGGTATATATATATATATATATATATATATATATATATATATATAATATATACTTTGGAGTGGTACCAAGTTTCTTGGTACAAGGTGATTCTAGGCTGGTCCTATTGTTTACCTGTAGTTTGTTGTAGAGTTTAGCTTCCGTATAAGAGATTAATGTTTAATTATTGTAAACAGAGCAAAGTTATTTGTGAATAAAACGGCCTTAAATACCATGGGTATCGTGGTAATGGACCATTTACACTCGTGGGTATCTAGGGCCCATGAGCTTCTTCAGACCACGTATATCTTTTATTTAGATCTTAGGTCTAAATAAAAGATATGTGGTCTGAAGAATCTCGTGGGCCCTAGATACCCACGAGTGGAAATAGTCCATAAAACGATACCCATGGTATTTAAGGCCTTTTTATTCACACACATACACACACACACACACACACATATATATACATATATATATATATATATATATATATTATATATATATATATATATATATATATATATTATATATAGTGCATTAAGCTTTTTAACTTATCCAAACTATGTAATATTGTATATAGTAGTGGTTTTTGTCTACCATTCTATTCCTTTCTACGTTAAGCCGATGAAGAAAATCTGTTAATATAAATTATTTCTTTCTTTTTTACCGCGCTGATTAACGTTGAGTCTTAAAAACCTCCAAAATAGAACGTGTCTCCGTGTTCCTACATATGTGCATATAACCATCATGTATCATATCAGTTCATTCGAATCATGTTCAGGCAAACCAACTCACTCAAATTAGTCTGGTCGAGAACACTCCTTGACGGACGCGTTGCTATGACACCTGCAGGGAGACAAAGGCAAAACGAGAAAGAAAGAAAATATGAAACGGGTGAGGTTGGGTAGCAACACAGAGGAGAAGGAAAGTAAAAAATAAACATCCGAAAGAAAAAAAAAGATAAGAGGTTCTTATCGGATGTTTAAAATAAGCACAGAGGTTAATGAGTCACATATAAAGGTAGGAATTGAAAAAAAAAACAAAAACAAATTAAAAATACAACAATAAACTTATAAAAAAAACAACTGGCATGCGAAACCCTTAAAATTCTCGTGTACCACAACTTATATTTATAGACTGTTCTAAGTTACGGTGACTGAATTGACCAATCAAAAACCGCCAAACATGTATTTAGTTTACAATTTAAAGGCGTTGATAAAATTGTCTTAAAATTGCTTCAAGAAAAGACAAACAGGATCAACAGACAAGGATTAACTTTGATACTACATATTTCTACTTCAAGAAAGGATCAAATGTAAAAGATTTGTGTAATTTGGAATTAAGAATTGTTGTTCTCATTTTTATTGCTATATTTACAACATTTCAGCCGATGTACCCTCCGGGCTCCTTCAGGTGTTTTTTTGTCAAACTCCCGAACCTTATCTTCGAACCTTCTTGTCGAGATGCGTGTACACTACTGTAACCCATTCTCGAGTAAATAAAATTTATTTGAGGTGGGTGCAGGGACGTACTCACATCAAATAGTATAACCTTCTTGTCGAACTCGGAAGCGTTTGTGTCGTAATCGGGAGCATTCGGGGAACTTCTGGTGCTACCATTAAAAACGGAAGATCATTTTGATGTAGAGAGCAACTGACGAGTTTCTTTTCGAACTTCTCCAATTGTCTGGCCATCGTTTTTATGTCTGGGTGGAATTGAATGAATCCACCAAAGGTTCTTACACTAGTACTTTCGACACTACCTAGTGCCATCGTCAGATGTAGAGTACGGAGATGCTTCCATGGTTCTTTTTAAACAGAGTAGCAGTAGGAATACGTAGAAGGGACTCACAGATTTATAAGAAGTGTTATGGGAAATACAGTGCTATTTTTCGTGAAAAAAGCATTACTAAAAGAATAAGGGTGTTTTTCTTGGGTGGCTGGAACAGATTAGTGGCATTTCAATTTATTTAAATGTAGAAAATTGATTTGATATACAAGAAAATAGAGTTACGAGTGTGATGCGAACTCAATTTTTTAAAACACATTTATAAAACTAATTTTTTTCTATTTAAACCATAGATGGGACCCTAACAGGTACTACCACTCCGGGTCAGAGTGAAACTGGGAGTAATGGTAATGAAGGGGTACCCCACACTCCTAACACTTTATTCAATTCACCGCATAGACAGTTCTCATTACGTTAACCTTGATGGGGTATAGGTTTTAGTGGAATGGGAACAGGATACTCCATTGGAAGGAATAAAAGGTTAGGTTGAAAGTTCCGTGATGGCTCCCGATTACGACAAGAAGATTCTCAATTGCGACAAGAAGGTTCCCGAGTTCGAAAAGAAGGATCCCGAGTCCGAGATGCTTCTCGAGTCCGGGAAGGTTCTCGAGTCCCACACGAAATACCTGAAGAAGGCCGGAGTGCACATCGACCGAAACATTGTACAGATAACAATGAAGATGAGGACAATAGTCCGAATAATACAATTAATACGTAGAAATTTGCTTCGAGATATCGATCAATCAGGTTCCAAGGGTCCAGTTATGTTCACAGAAAACTGGTTAACTGTAAGTAAATTTACTGACCAGTGTTTCATACAGGAATTTAATTAAAA
>CM042181.1:44329336-44334336 GCA_023376005.1 Doryteuthis pealeii | reverse complement strand
CCTACCGGGCACTGCCTGCCTGCCTGCCTGCACTGCACTACAGTCCTAACCCTAACCCTAAACCTAACCCTAAACCTAAACCCACCGTGCCTGTCGTGCCTGCCGCGGACTGCCGCGGACTGCCGAGTGCTATGCCTAACACCGGAAATAACTATTTTTGAAACAAGTCCATCCAAGCAACGACAGACAATTTCTGCAGCGGGATCGGAGTTCGAAACCGCCCTTTTCGAATCGCAGTAAACACGTTAGCCACTGAGCTACGTCCTCTGAATGAGATATCCAATTATCTGTTTAGTGAATCTTTATGAAAACAGATTAGATATGATTGCAACTTACGTCTGATTATGAATAATTACCATAATAACTGCAGAGTCCTAACCCTAACCCTAAACCTAACCCTAAACCTAACCCCACCGTGCCTGCCGCACACTGCCGAGTGCTATGCCTAACACCGGAAATAACTATTTTTGAAACAAGTCCATCCAAGCAGGGACAGACAATTTCTGCAGCGGGATCGGAGTTCGAAACCGCTCTTTTCGAATCGCAGTAAGCACGTTAGCCACTGAGCTACAGAAACGTCCTCTGAATGAGATATCCAATTATCTGTTGAGTGAATCTTTAAGAAAACAGATTAGATATGATTGCAACTTACGTCTGATTATGAATAATTTTTTTGGCATTGAATAATACAAAGTTAATAAACTTCCCCAATGATTCAATTATTTCTATTGTATATTCTTCTACCAATTTCCGAAAACAAGATTTAATTTTATATCTTATACAATTTATCAGAGAGTAAACTACACCTAATATACATTTCAATTTCGTAATGAATCAGAATTAGTGGAATTAAGTGTTTTTACATGATCTTCTTCAATTCGGATATATATATATATATATATATATATATATATATATATATATATATATATATATATATATATATATATATATATATATATATATACTATAATGTGGATTGTCACTGTTTCAGCTTTTACTGGAACGGTTGCCAAACGCAGTATTATTGGTAGAGTGCTCAATATAAAATAGAGCTGTTATAAAATATAATAAAATAAATATATAAAGATTTTACATATCTATTTATTTGGTGACAAAGGAACATTCACTTTGTCACCAAATAAATAGATATGTAAAACCTTTATATATTTATTATATTATATTATATCATATCATATTATATCATAATTATATATAATATATATATTATATATATATTATATATATATATATATATATATATATATATATATAGAAAGTGTTTGAGATGGCGATAGCCGACAATATTTTATCTTTCTCTCGATTTGTTTACGCCTTACATTTAAACCGATATGCACGCCTAATTCATTTAATTATAACTAATTAATTCTCAAATTAGGTATGACTTTAATTAAGCACTTAATCTCCCCCAAATATATATATATATATATATAATATATATATATATATATATATATATATATATAAACTACTTATGCTACTACAATGGTAGTAACCCTTTGATATATATTATATATATATATATATATATATATATATGTGGGGGGGGGGAGATTATGTGCTTAATACTTAATTTATTATTTGCCATACCTAATTTGAGAATTAATTAGTTATAATTAAATGAATTAGGCGTGCATATCGGTTTAAATGTAAGGCGTAAACATTGTAGTAGCATAAGTAGTTAATTAAAAAGCGCTCAATATATCTTGTAAAAATTAATAGTTGTAGAAAAGCTATTTCCCTGCCATGGTTTCGGTGTTAAAGTACAATTAACTGCTACTGTAAAGAGAGCAATTGCTTTGTACCAACAAAACATTCAACTGATAACGATTCCTGGACAGAGCATGGATTTGGGGTCAAAGTATCATTATCACTGACCCAGTGGACATCACCTGTCAATTACGATATCAACGAGGTATATATATATATATATATATATATATATATATAGGGTCATCCACAGACACGTGTTTCGACTTATCAAGTCCCCTCAGTGTGGCTAGACATTTTGTAAGCTATCTACAGCCGGAATTGAAATCCGATCGGTTGGGTGTCAGTCTTCACTTACAGAATGGGAAGGGGATTTTAACTGTTTTAATACACACATCGCTTTGCGTGTAAAGGCCGTCACAAAGTGCTCCATTCCTTAGAAGAGCGTTGCGTTTACGCTTGAGTTGGCGGCCGTCAGCAAGATCCCCCCCAGAGTGCTCAACCCTAGGGGATGGGGAGCATACAAAAACAAAAGATGTTATTTTTATTAGACAAAAATAACATCTTTTTGTTTTTATTTTTATACGCATTGTAATTGCCCTCAAATCATTAATATATAATATATATATATATATATATATATATATATATATATATATATATATTGAAATGTGCTTTTAGAAGGGGTAATTTTCAGCCCAGCAACATTCAAAGTGGAGAAGTTCCAACATGTAGTTTTTGGGGAAGAGTATGTCTCTCCAGGGCTGGCCTGGTGAGTCATCTGAGAAAACACAAGGATACAGTGTCAAATGCTCGTCGGGCGGCCTAATGTCGGTATGAGTCATACGCTAGACCAAGGAAATTGTTTGAGGTGGAGCGCCACACCTATCATCTTGTACCCAACTATGATAAAAAAACAGCCAATGGTCTTACTCGAACACGAGTTGACAGCCATTATCATACATATATATATATATGTGTGTGTGTGTGTGTGTGTGTGTGTGTGTGTTTCATGAACTCAAAAATACTTTTGGGGGTGCTGTTTTTTAGTTGGGTCGGTTTGATTCTTTTAAAATTGAATCTTCTCTATTATTCTTTCATCTACCTCAAGGACGACTATATACCGAGACCCCCTCTCAACACCCCCCCCAAAAAAAAACATTTAAAAAAAAAGATTTTAGGAAAAAAGCAGACGCCAATGACGAAGGAAAAAGATAGCGTAGATGAAAGTTTGTGGTAAAAGTGGAGAGTAAGGAGTGCTGGAGAGTCGGAGAGAGTAGGATGAACCTCTCCTTTGCTACGTGACTTTTAAAGAAAGAAAACAAAAAGCTGTAAAAATTTTATTAGACATAAAATGCTAACAGGAAAAGAAAGTTAGAGCATTAGCCTGGCTTCTGTCACGCAAAGACAGAATTATTTCTTTTACTGCACTGGAGAACATCGTCTTAAAAAAAACAATTGACTTGCGAGTTTAATTCGGTCCACTTCTAAGTCAATTTCCTCGTATATCAAATCAATTCCTATTATTGAAATTGTTAAGTATCTGGTCGCTATTTAGGCGTTTGCTGGAATATTTTATATACATAAAGTGTGCTGGGGGTCATAATTTAAATGTATAGACTCTTTGTGACTATTTCGATCGGCCAAACAACACACACGGACATGTGGTTGGTTAACTATTTAGATTATTTCCTATGCATTTATTTTTAGTAAAAATCATTTTCCAATGCATTTCTATAGTAAAAATCATTTTTCCAGTGAATTTCTAGAGTAAAAATCATTTTTCCAGTGAATTTCTAGAGTAAAAATCATTTTCCAATGTATTTCTATAGTAAAAAATATGTTAAAATGCATTCTTATAGTAAAAATCATTGTCCAATGCATTCCTATAGTAAAAATCATTTTTCCAGTGAATTTCTATAATAAAAATCAATTTTCCAGTGAATTTCTATAGTAAAAATCCTTTCCAATGCATGCCTATTGTAAAAATCATTTTCCAATGAATTTCTATAGAAAAAATCCTTTCCAATGCATTTCTATAGTAAAAATCACATTTCCATTGAATTTCTATAGTAAAAATCATTTTTCCATTGCTTTTCTATAGTAAAAATCATTTCCAATGCATTCCTATATAAAAATATTTTTCCAATGCATTCCTATAGTAAAAAATAATTTTTTCCAGTGAATTTCTATAGAAAATCCTTTCCAATGCATTCCTATAGTAAAAAATCATTTTTCCCGGGGACTTCTATAGTAAAAATCCTTTCCAATGCATTCGTATATTGAAAATCATTTTTCCAGGGGACTTCTATAGTAAAAATCCTTTCCAATGCATTCCTATAGTAAAAATCATTTTTCCAAGGGACTTCTATAGTAAAAATCCTTTCCAATGCATTCCTATAGTAAAAGTCATTTTTCCAGGGACTTCTATAGTAAAAATCCTTTCCAATGCATTCCATAGTAAAATCATTTTTCCAAGGACTTCTATAGCAAAAAAATCCTTTCCAATGCATTCCTATAGTAAAAGTCATTTTTCCAGGGGACTTCTATAGTAAAAATCCTTTCCAATGCATTCCTATAGTAAAAATCATTTTCCCAGGGGACTTCTATAGTAAAAATCCTTTCCAATGCATTCCTATAGTAAAAATCATTTTTCCAGGGCTTCTATAGCAAAAATCCTTTCCAATGCATTCCCATAGTAAAAATCATTTTTCCAAGGGACTTCTATAGCAAAAATCCTTTCCAATGCATTCCTAGTAAAAATTATTTTTTTCCAGTGCTTTCTATAGTAAAAAATCCTTTCCAATGCATTCCATAGTAAAAAAATCTTTTCCAAGGGACTTCTATAGTAAAAATCCTTTCCAATGCATTCTATAGTAAAATCATTTTTCATGCATTTCTATATTAAAAATCCTTTCCATGCATTCCTATAGTAAAATCATTTTTCCAGGGACTTCTTATAGTAAAATCCTTTCCAATGCATTCCTATAGTAAAAATTTCCAGGACTTATAAGTTAAAAATCCCTTTCCAATGCATTCTATCTAAATCATTTTTCAGGGACTTCTATAGTAAAATCCTTTCCATGCATTCCTATAGTAAAAATCATTTTTCCAGGGGACTCATAGTAAAAACTTTTCCAATGCAATTCTATAGTAAAACTCATTTTTCCAGGGACTTCATAGTAAAAACTCCAATGCATTCCTATAGTAAAAATCATTTTTCCAGGACCTATAGTAAAAATGCTTCCAATACATTCTATTATAAAAAA
>CM042181.1:44323002-44329236 GCA_023376005.1 Doryteuthis pealeii | reverse complement strand
GAGAGAGATGAGAAAGAAAATAATATAAATAAAAGTTATTTTTTTCGCAGTAGGTATTCAGATAAAGGGGGATTTTACCTAAGACTCTTCTCCACAACTCTCTTCCAGAGCAGATTGAATATATATTGTACTATTAACTATCATAATATATATTATATATATATATATATGTGTGTGTGCTGTGTGTGTGTGTGCGTGTGTGTGTGTGTGTATGTGTGTGTATGTGTGCTGTGCGTGTAATGTATAATATTTGTTGTGTTGTGTGGTGTGTATGTGATATATAATATAAATCATATATACTGTGTGTTATATATATCATTAGTATAATATATTATATTAATGTTGTGTGTGTGTGTGGTTGTGTGTGTGTGTGTGTGTAGTTGTCTGGTATATATCGTGTGTGTATATTATTCATATATATAGTATCCAATCTGCCGCTTTAACTTTTCGTTGGCAAGATGGCATCAAGTTCATTATGTACCGGCGGGGGGGGCGAGAGTGCTCAATATATACTAGAAACTCAGACAACAACCAATATATAAAATAATAATAATATCAAATATAATACTAATAATGCAGTAATAATAATGATAAGTGCAAAAGAGTTAATATATATAATAATATATTATAGTATACCTTATATATATATTACTATACATATATATATATATACATACCTATATGTTATATATACAGATCGATGGATTAATATACTATATATTATAATATATATCATTATAGATAGATAGATAGTGATAGATCGATGGATAGATATCATAAATATCTAGAAGATCACTGAAAAATTACACTTATAGCAGTTGACTCAGATGAACAACGCGCCACCCAAGATATATAGCTATATATAATTACTTATTATATATATATATGTAGTGTGTGCTGGTGTGGGGGGGTGTATATATTATGTACATGTATATATATTATATTTATAACTTATCGTATTTTAAAAGTGTTTCAACAAAAATATACATAACAAACAACGCACATGGATACACATTCACACCACACACATATATTTTATTCATATAGTACATTTATACTTTTATTTATAAATCGTAACACATAAAACATACAAAGCTATAACACACCTGATACGTATACATATATAAATTATACATATAGTACTATAATACACACACCTAACAATATATATATAATATATAATATATATATTTATATATATAATATATTATACTATATATATACATTCAACCTTCTGTCATCTTGAGAGCCGAACCGTTCTAGCATTATATATGTGTAGTCTGCGTGGGTGTGGTGTATATATGTATATGGGTATCACTGTATATATATTATTTAATTACTTATGTCTTTAATTAAGTGTACATATACACAATAATAATTCATAACACACACACACTCCTCCAATACCACACACACACACACAACACACACACACACACACACACACACATATATACATATATTATATATATATATATATATAATTTATATATTTATTTTTAAATTGTACACATACAAACAACCATACAAAGCCTATAAAACACCAGTCAGATATAAATATTTATATATATATATATATATATTATATATATATATATATAATTTATACACGCCATATATATAATATATATATTATATATATATATATATTTATTTATTTATTTATATTGTAAATATGTCATAATATCCTACTGAAAATATACACTCAAACCTTCTGTTCATTTGAAGAGCGAACTGCCTAGAATATTTTTCCCCAATCCTTAGGAATGAAAATATTACAACGTCTCCTTCGAAATAATATTTTGAAGGAGACTCGGGAATACACTCAGAGGATGCATAATTATTTTGCTCGAATACACAGAAGTTTTGAGTATACACTGTTATGTAAATATATAGGCCAGTTACTGTTATTGTGATTCAAGGGTCAAATAAATAGAATTATTTGGGAAAATAAATAAATAAAGATATTTATTCCATAAATGTAAAATCAGCTTTGATTCGAATTGCTTCATAGCAAAAAAATATTCTAATCTGAAATAGTTTTGCGGCATATCAACATCGGTGGGTTATTTAATGCCAACTATGTTTTGGATTCATGGCGTTAGTTTGGTAGAAAACAAATGTATATATAATTGTAATTGGTAATTTGCTTGAAGCATTGTTAAGTATGTTATTATATATTAATGATTGGAAGGCAATTACAATGCATATAAAATAGAAACAAAAAGATGTTTTTTGTCTTATCGATTTCAAAGTAAACTTTATCTTCAGAGACGGTTTTCAGAAATGGACGCGTTTTTTGTGTCGTTATTTTTTATTTTTTTAATGTTATAAACACGCGTCTCGTCGTGTTCTTTTTTTGTTTTACGACACGCGGAAGGTCGTAATAGCCGTTGTTCATTCAATTTCAATTTTATTATTTTCATCTATTTATATATTTATGTATTTATTTATTTTTATTTATTTATGTGTAAAATATACATACTATATATACTATATACTATATATGGAACGTGTATTTTAATTAATTATATATTCAGTGTTTAATTCTAATCTATTGTTTATACTAGGACCTAATTTAGCTATTAATAAACTTTCTCTAATTCTGAGATTACCAATGTTTCATATTACTGTCTCTATCTTAACGGAAAAACTATTGTCCTTATTTATGCATTTGATGCAATGTTTATGGAATGTATATATGTATAGATTTTAACTATTGTTCAATTACTCATATTTTTAAGTACAATCCCAATTCTTTTAGGAAATGTAAAATCCTGGATGGTCTTATATTTATGAACAGTTTTGTCAAATTATTTGCTTGGTAGTATTTTGTTCGCATTAGATCAAAGTCTACACACTCTAGCAGTATATGCTTTACTGTAAATCTCTCTTGGTATGTAGTGCATATTGGGGATTCTGTGCTCTCCATTGAATGATGAAGGGTGATGTAGGTGTGGCCTATGTGAAGGCGGATCAGCACAACCTGTTCTAGTCTATTTTAGTTGTATTTTAAGTTACATTCTCCAAAGGTAGGTTTAATGTTTTGAAGTTTGTTATTAATGAGTGCATTCCAATGATTTTTCCACTTTTTAATGATAATTTTTTTCACGACTGAAATTTCAGCAACATTAACAAATTTTACATACCGTATTTGACGGCATATAAGACGCACTTTTCTTCTCAAAATTTTGGCTAAAAAAATTGCCCTGCGTCTTATACATCGTAGGTGAGGTTTGATACTTCCCACAGGCCTAGGCTAATCTTCTCTATGATGCTCACTAACCCAGCTTACGCTCAGTACTTTTACCTACCCTAAACTCCATGCATCCTTATTTTATTGCTGGTATTGTTATAATCAAGGTTAACGGGAGCGTATGGTGGCGAAGAAAAAACAAACGCAGGTTTTGAATTTCAACAAATTGTATAACAAATTTGTATTATTATTATTATTATTATTATTATTATTATTATTATTATTATTATTATTATTATTATTATTATTATCTCCTTTTGTGTTTTCACATCAGCGTTAGCTGATGGTCTTTCACTAGTCCTAACCCTAACCCTGCCTGCCTGCTGCCGCGCACTACCGAGTGCTAAGCCTAACGCCGTGAGTGCCGTGCCTGCCGGGCACTGCCTGCCTGCCTGCCTGCCTGCCTGCTGCGCACTGCCGAGACCTAACCCTAACCCCGCCGTGCCTGCCGTGCACTGCCGAGTGCTATGCCTAACGCCGGAGATAACCATTTTCGAAACAAGTCCATGCAAGCAGGGACAGACAATTTCTGCAGCGAGATCGGAGTTCGAAACCGCTCTTTTCGAATCGCAGTAAACACGTTAGCCGCTGAGCTACAGAAACGTCCTCTGAATGAGATATCCAATTATCTGTTGAGTGAATCTTTAAGAAAACAGATTAGATATGATTGCAACTTACGTCTGATTATGAATAATTTTTTTTGGCATTGAATAATACAAAGTTAATAAACTTCCCCAATGATTCAATTATTTCTATTGTATATTCTTCTACCAATTTCAGAAAACAAGATTTAATTTTATATCTTATACAATTTATCATAGAGTAAACTACACCTAATATATACATTTCAATTTCGTAATGAATCAGAATTAGTGGAATTAAGTGTTTTTACATGATCTTCTTCAATTCGGATATATATATATATATATATTATATATATATATATATATATATATATACTATAGTGTGGGATTGTCGCTGTTCAGCTTTTACTGGAACGGTTTGCCAAACGCAGTATTATTGGTAGAGTGCTCAATATAAAATAGGCTGTTATATAATATAATAAAATAAAATAATATAAAGTTTTACTATCTATTTATTTGGTGACAAAGGAACATTCACTATATATATATATATATATATATATATATATATATATAGTGAATGTTACTTTGTCACCAAATAAATAGATATGTAAAACCTTTATATATTTTTATATTATATTATATTATATTTTATTATATTATATTTATTATATGTATATATATATATATATATATATATTATATAATATATAATATATATATATATATTATATATGTATATGAGAAGTGTTTGAGATGGCGATAGCGACAATATTTTATCTTTCTCTCGATTTGTTTACGCCTTATATTTAAAACCGATATGCACGCCTAATTCATTTAATTATACTAATTAATTCTCAAATTAGGTATGACATTGATTAAGCACTTAATCTCCCCCCCCCCCAAATATATATATATATATATATATATATATATATATATATATTTACTTATGCTACTACAATGTTTACATGGTAGTAACCCTTTGATGCATACATATATATATATATATATATATATTATATATATGTGTGTGTGTGTGTGTGTGTGGGAAGATTATGTGCTTAATACCTAATTTATTATTTGCCATACCTAATTTGAGAATTAATTAGTTATAATTAAATGAATTAGGCGTGCATATCGGTTTAAATGTAAGGCGTAAACATTGTAGTAGCATAAGTATTTAATTAAAAAGCGCTCAATATATCTTGTAAACATTAATAGTTGTAGAAAAGCTATTTCCCTGCCATGGTTTCGGTGTTAAAGTAAAAACAACTGCTACTGTAAAGAGAGCAATTGCATTGTACCAACAAACATTCAACTGATAACGATTCCTAGACAGGGCATGGATTCGGGTCAAAGTATCATTATCACTGACCCAGTGGACATCACCTGTCAATTACGATATCAACGAGGTATATATATATATATATATATATATATATATATATATATATATATATATATATATATATACTCCCACTACCAATTGTTATTATCCTTCTAATTTCTTGCTAGTACTCGTTCTCGTTAAAAACGACACGAAACAATACCATCGTTTCCTACCTGATGATGGCAAACTGTATTGCCGAAAGCGCTCGTTTTGAACCTTTGGTGGACTGTTACACCAGTTCCACCACGACACCAAAAAGATGGCCCAAAAATTAAAAAGGATCAAACCAAAAACTCGTCCGAACAAGAATTGTCTGTACAGTTCAACAATACTGGTATAAGAAAAAATGCTGCCAAAATACACTTATATATATATTATATATATATATATATATATATATATATATATATATATATATATATTGAAATGTGCTTTTAGAAGGGGTAATTTTCAGCCCAGCAACATTCAAAGTGGAGAAGTTTCAACATGTAGTTTATGTGGAAGAGGATGTGCCTCCAGGGCTGGCCTGGTGAGTCATCTGAGAAACACAAGGATAGAGTGTCAAATGCTCGTCGGGCGGCCTAATGTCGGTATGAGCCATACATCAAGGAGTCTACCCCCTTTTCACTAACACTAGACCAAGGAAATTGTTTTTTGAATCTGAGGTGGAGCGCCACACCTATCATCTTGTACCTAACTATGGTAAAAAAACAGCAAATGGTCTTACTCGAACATGAGTTGACAGCCATTATCATATATATATATATATATATATATATATATATATATATATATATTACTTTATATATATATATATATATATATATATATGGACTTCTCGTTGATTTTCGACGCATGAGGGTTCACACACACAATGATCACCCACCCAGGGATTTGTTTATAGTGGTGAAGGCTTGTGTTGGACCATCCACACTTTTTGGCACAGTCGATAGGAAAGAATTGGTGAATCAAGGGTTGCCACAAACCCAATCAACGACCGA
>CM042181.1:44308002-44318002 GCA_023376005.1 Doryteuthis pealeii | reverse complement strand
TGGCGTTCTAGCCTGCCTATTCCTAAAATTTTTAGAATCAGGCCCCTTCACATATAGAATACCCAACAACTGCACATACATTAAATACTATATATGACATACTGATCTTCCTCTCCCAGGACACCAAAATAGAACACATCGCCAACAAACTAAACTCAGTAGAACCTACCTATTAATATCATTAATAAACCAGTATTTTTGGAACGTGTGAGCTTCAGATACGCTTATGTTAATAAGCTTACTAAAAACCTTTAACTTTACAAATTCATAACTGCAAATAAAAATATTATTTAAAAAGAAAATTACCGTTAAAACCATATTACTGAATGTTTCGTTATGATTGAATAAAGAAAGTCATTCACCTATTGAGAAGAAGAGAAAGAAAATAAACAAGAAAGGAAATACATTTATTGATTTTAGTATCAGCCGTTGACCCTATGTTTAATTTTGTGTTGGGAGTAATAGTCTTTTAGCGGGCAGAATAATGGTCCTATAACAAAATGGAGTCATCGATTTTTAAAGATCAAATACATTGACAACGCATCAAGTTTATTTTCTGTTTTATATCGACATTAGCGACTCTGAGTGATTAAGTATCGATTCCACTATTTATCGATCTCTTTTTCAATATCATTTGAGTCTCAACTATTGATCTGTGTTAAAGAGTGCTAAACAGTTACGTAATATAAGACAGTAGCGTTTTAACAAAGCGAGCTTGCTATGTTGTTATTACTTCTGACAAAAGAGATGATTATGAACACGAACCGGCTCCGGTAAATGCTTCACATTTTGCCCTCCCCATATATATATATATATATATATATAATATATATAATATATATATATATATATATATATATAATACATGTAGGAATTAACAAAAGGCACATCTCCTGTTTAACAATTTTATTTTTATCTTTCCAATTTTCTGGCCAACTTTTAATGTCTGGGTGGAATTGATGGATAAGTCCACCAAAGTTCAGTTCCGAGTACTTTCGGCACTTCGAAGCGCCATCATCAGGGGTGATATATTCCAGGTTTTTTATTTATTTTTTTTTTTATTAACTACAAAATATTGCACCCTCCGGGTGCTAGTATTTAAGTTTTAATATAATAAAATATCATGTTAAATTAGAAAAGCAAAGAAACTGAATAAGAATTCAGATAAAAATATTTGACAGAGGGGGTATGATTGAAAAATAGAACAACTTTGAACCTAACTCTTCCATCATTTTCCCTTACTCCCGTCTTTCATTGGTAAATTTTCCTAAATTAACTATTTAGTTAAAATAAGAAGTAAATAATAAATTACAGTTATTTCTTCTTTTTAATGAATTTCTTTTAAGATTTATCCCGAGATTTTTGCTCATATTCATTGATATAAAAACCAATTAGAAATCAATAATACTAAGCATATATTTATTAAAATCAAATTTTTAATATCAATATGCAAATTAGCCTTCCCATTCACACTGTAAACCGCTATTTTGTTGTATATATAAATACAATTGCATGTTATTAGTATGTAGATATGGTCAACAGTCTTAATGATGTAAAGCAATTTTGTTAATAATTGAAGTTTAAATAAAAATAAAATCATGGAGAATGTGATGTAAATAACTAAGGAAATTGTGACTTGAATAGTAATGTAGTTTCGGTTACAGACATAAAAACCCACAATCTCCATTATAATAAGATGTGGAGGCTGGAAGGAGAAGAATTGGTGAGAAAGGTGTTATAGGCATATTAGAATGTGTGTAGTGCATTGGAAATTTATTTTGTTCAAGAACGGTTTGTATTGTTTTATGTATCTACTTCCAACCTCCACATTAATATAAAAAACAAAACAAAAAAAAAACAAACTGGAATACATCACCCCTGATGATGGCGCTTCGAAGTGCCGAAAGTACTCGGGAACTGAACTTTGGTGGACTTATCCATCAATTCCACACAGACATTAAAAAGTTGGCCAGAAAATTGGAAAAGATCAAAATAAAATTGTTAAACAGATGTGCTTTTTGTTTAATTCTACATGTATAAATGAAAGAATGCTGCCCAAATACTCACACACACACACACACACACACACACACACACACACATATATAATATATATATATATATATATATATATATATATATATATATATATATAGCATTTTTATCCATGTATTGTTCTTTTTTTTCCAAAAGTTATGCTAAACCAATCAGAGGTCGAATGAGTATTTCAAAGATTTTCTCTTTTAATACTTATGGGAAATGATTTTTAAATTCTTAAATCAATCAATCAATCAATCAACCCCCAAAAGGCAAATACCAATTGAAATTAACTACATTAATCTCAATCCCCATGACCTTTTGTCAAACTTTACTTCCCGCACCGTCGACATCGGAATCTCTCTGGCCCGATGCCGTTAGTATCACGCACTTGCAAATCTGCCCTAGAGAATGATTAATTGTTCCATACATGAGAAAATGCTATTGACCGCCATACTCCGAAACATCGCGTGCCATCATTTAAAATCTTTTTTTGTGTTTTTTTGTTGTTTCGAAACGATTCAAGACCCAGATTCGAGGCAATAAATGCGAAACGGGCAGGTGCTCTAGTTTAATCAGTCTTTATTTATTCATATGTCTGTACGTATATAAACGCAAGGTAACCCGGTATTGTCCGGGATCGATTAACTTTCGGTCCGTGTGAACAAATTTGCATAAAACATTTCAAAACGCACCCCCTACAAAAAGAATCTGATTTTTTTAAAAGTATTTCTCTGAATTTTGTTAGATGAGGTTTGATAATTTGCATTATTTAGCTTTTTAGAACATTGTCCTCAGTGGTAGTATATGTTAGGGTTCTATCTATGGGGTAGATAGAGAAAATGAGTTTAAAAATGTGTTTAAAAATCTGGGTTTAAAAAAATTGAGTACCCATCAAGAATGAATAAAACAAAACGTCTTCGGTTTAAAATAACCCAACAAGAGTTGACATGCCGTAAAATCCAACTGAGTCACTAACTGCTCCACGTGTATTTGGTAATGGTTTTAAAAGTTTTTATTACAGGAGTGCTAGAAGCCGGTCTCCGAGGGTCTTAATGTCCTGGGTATAACGCTAAACTTTATCTGATGGTGAGGCTCCAATTCTGAGAATTGGGTACCCTTTTATCACAGTTATTCCCAGCTTCATTCTGACACCGAGTGGTAGTATATATTAGGGTTCTATCTATGGGTTAAATAGAGAAAATGAGCTTAAAATGTGTATAAAAAAACTGTTTAAAAAATTGAGTACCCATCAAGAATGAATAAAACAAAACGTCTTCGGTTTTAAATAATCCAACAAGAGTTGACATGCCGTAAAATCCAACTAAATCACTAACTTAATATTCGTTGCGGCACGTCTTTGTGTATTTGGTAATTGTTTAGAAACTGCGCATTTTTCTTCTTCTTCTGAATATAAATAGAAAGCCCACGTTGCATAAGCAAAAGAAAGTTTTTCACATCACCTTTTTTCTTTCGACTTGGGACTTCGATCTGTTTCGACCAAATGCTACCATCTTTAAGCTGTGTCTTGCTGCCGAAAACAACGTCAGCTTTAGTCTCCTTCGCTTATGTTCACCGAGAGACTCCAGTGCTCGCATTTTTAGAACCCAATCGCATTTGCCCAGCAACGTGGACAAAATACTTTAACGACTTCGCTTAAGCTTAAGCCTACTTTTTTTCTTTACTTCTTCTTCTTCTTCTTCTTCTTCTTCTTCTTCTTCTTCTTCTTCTTCTTCTTCTTCTTCTTCTTCTTCTTCCAAATCTTCGTTTGGACAACGCACTAATCCAAACATCAATGCTCCACGTCAATAATTACGAGTTCTGCTTGTCCTCCGTCTTAGATCGAGGCGTTGAGAAAGCCTTCACTGTTCATCTCATAAGTTTACGTAGTAACTGGATTGTAAATGATTTTGATGTTTCGGACTGTTGTCCTCATCACTATTGTAGTATGTATAAACACAACCTTTTGACTGCTGTAACATGGGATCTTCCTCATATGTTCTCTGTCTATCCAAGTATAGTACCGCCCTGTCGGCTGGGGCGTTAGAATGCACCGACTGCACCTCTGCAGAGGGGTAAGACTCCCCCAATGGGGCCACCTATTGGCCGTGGGTGGCGACCCGTGATGCTTAAGGATAGAGCCCAGGTGGATGAGCAGTTCATGACATGCAATACTCCACTTTGGCTCTATCTTGGGCTAGACGGGCAGTCGGAGAGGCCCCCTCCGATCAATCGGCTGGTCATGTCAAGCCCTTGCACTTATATGATTTTCCCAACCCTATTGCCCTTATGGCAAGCCCCAATCCCTTTTTATCATATGGGTGCTAGAAGGCAGTGGCTGCGGGTCTACATGTCCTGAGAATGAAGTTAAACTCTATCTGATGGTGAGGTTCTTTTGGAGGTTTGGGGAATGTGGAGCACCCATTCATCACCATTGCTCCCTGGTCCACTCTGACCCGGAGTGGTAGTACCGTTAGGGTCCCATATATGGGTTAAATAGAAAAATGTTTTATAAAAAAATTGTATTATCCATTAAGAATTGATTATTTCAAAACTTAATCGGCATTAAATGACCCCTGAGGATATGCTGTAAAACAAAACAACATACCAAGTATAGTAACCATTTCTCCAGGGAACCCATTTTTAATATAATATATATATATATATATATATATATATATATATATATATATATATACTGGTAGCTTTTTTTTAGTATTGGAAATTTCAAATAAAGTGGTTTGATTACGTGTGTAGAGCTGTATTTATCTATTCATTATAATGGTGCAAGACTTTAATGTACATTTGTTACCATCGGTTTCCAGGCAATATATTAGCTACTTTTCAGCAAGACAACGTTACTGTTAAAAATTGAATGTCACATTTAATATGTGTGTATTTGTTGAATCGAATCTCCTTTTTCCCCTTTATGGTAAATTAGGTATACACACAGTAGCATTTATATTTCTGCACTTCTTACAAGGGCTTTATCTTGATGAAAAGTAGCTATGTTGCTTGGAAACGCAATGGTAACAATTCCAACTTTAAATATTTTAATAATAAGGAATATATAAAATATATATATTATATTATATTTATATAATACATGTGTGTGGGGGGAGAACGGTAGACAAACACGGATGTTATGGACTGGATGTTATGGTCGACGATGCAACGTTTCGGACTATCTAGTTCTTGATTTCAAATGATGTACATTCTCAAATGCTGAAATTGCAGGTCGTCTGTAGGTGGAGGGGTTGGGGGTGGTAGTGGAATTTTCTTCTCTCTAGATGGGGAGTGTCAGAATGGTGGATGGTGGTAACGCGGTGTCGTCTAGAAAAATTGGAGGGTCACGGATTGGTTAAGATACTGTAACATGTGTATGTCTACAATAAACACAGGTTTCCATAACATCGCTGTGTTTGTCTAGCTTCTCTCCAAGTAGTGATTATTACCTCCTCACATTTCTCCTATATATAATATATTATATATTATATATATATATATCGACTACTTTAGCAGGAATATCTTGGTGTTCCATTCTTTTTTTCGTTGTTATTCTCTCAATAGTCTGTTTTTTCATTTTTTTTTTCTGTGGCTCTCTTGACCCTCATTATTCTTCCTCTTTGTTGCTCCCTCCTATATTCTTCCGTCGTTCCCTCTGAGCCTCTCTCACCCTCCCATTCTAAACCGAATCCTATTTACTCACTCTTTTTGCTTCCCCTATGTGCTTCCATCTCTTTTCTCTAACTTCTTCTTGTTCCTCTCCGTCCTTCCATCTCTTTTTCTGTAACTTCCATTTTGTTTCCCGTATGTGCTTCCATCTCTTTTCTCTAACTTCTTTTTGTTTCCTCCCTGTCCTTCCATCTCTTTTCTGTAACTTCCTCTTTGTTTCCGCCTATGTGCTTCCTCTTTTTTCTCTACTTGCCTCTTTGTTTCCCCTATGTGCTTCCATCTCTTTTCTCTAACTTCCTTTTTCTTCCTCTGTGCTTCATCTCTTTTCTCTAACTTCTTTCTCGTCTTTTTCTAACTTCCTTTTTGTTTCCCCTATGTGCTTCCATCTCTTTTCTCTAAACTTCTTTGTTTCCTCTATGTGCTTCAATCTCTTTTCTCTAACTTCTTTTTGTTTTATGTGCTTCCATCTCTTTATTTACTATCCTTTTTGATTCTATTCTTTCTTTGCTCCCTCTACTTCCATCTTCTTCTTTACTCTCTTCGTTGCTTCCCTAATGTGCTTCCATTCTCTTTTCTCTAACTTCCTTTTTGTTTCCCTATGTGCTTCCATCTCTTTTCTCTAACTTTTCTTGCTGGTGCTTCCATTTTCGTAACTTCTTTTTGCTTCCTCTGTGCTTCCATCTCTTTTCTCTAACTTCTTTTTTGCTTTCTTCTGTGTTTTCTCATTCTTTTCTCTACTTATTCTTTGTTTCCCATTGCCTTCCATCTCCTTTTCTCTAACTCCTTTTTGTTCTTCCTTCTCTTCCATCTCTTTTCTCTAACTCCTCTTTGTTCCCTATGTCTTTCTTTCTCTTTCTCTAACTTCTTTTTGTTCTCTGTGCTTGTTTTCTCTCTTTTCTCTACTTCTCTTGTTTGCTATGTGCCATCTCTTCTATCTTCTTTTTGCTCTCTGTGCTTCCATACTCTTTCTCTATTCTCCTTTTTGTTTCCCCTATGTACTTTCCATCTCTTTTCTCTGTCTACTTTTTTCTTGTACTTATACCTTCCCTTCTACTCCTCCTCTCTTTGGTCTTTTTCATACAACCCCCCCCCTTTTGCTTCCTTCTCCCTAATCCTGTGACCCCAATTCTTTACCTGTCTCCCCTCTTTTTCCACGCCATCATCTACGTCCAACTTTATATAATCTATCATTTTTTTAGTTCTTTCTTTTTTTATCATCTCCTCTCTTTTCATTATTGCGTCACTTTATTTATTTATTTTTTTTTTTTGTATGTTTAATTCCGATATTACGTCCTTACCGAGTCTTATCTGGTTTACCCGCCTCTTCCATCCTTATCTTAATCCGCGCAGCGGACGCACAGACTCCCACATCGCCGCTTAGTCAAGATAAATCGCTGCCCCGTCAAGTCAGCGGGGCCGAAGTTCAACGCCTTGGAACACTGGAGCATCCCGAAGATCGGTTTCTGGAACAGTTGGCGTAAAAACCGGGACGACCATAATAAATGGTGCCCCGGTCACCGAAAAGGTCAGAGGCGGTTATTCTGGGGGAACCTGTGTGGTGTGAAAGCCAGCGTGGCCGCAAAGTAGGGCTGGGTTGCAGGGTTGGTTGGTGGGTAGGTGACACTAGCTGATCCCGGGCCGGAATATTGTCTGATGAGGGGCAGAAATTTTTTCCAGAGAGAGAAAGATATATATATATATATATATATATATATATATATACTGTATTTTATATATACTGTAGTGTGTATATATATATATATATATATATATAATATATATATATGTCTCTCTCATATATATATATGCTGTTTGTATATATATATATATATATATATATATATATATATATGCAATAAAGTATGCTGTATTGCATATATATATATATATTATATATATATATATATATTTATATATATATATATATACAGTATATATATATATAATATATATACTGTATTCTATATATGCAATACAGTATATATATAGAGAGACAGATATATATATATATAATATATATATATATATATTGTATTGTTATATATACAATACAGTATATATATATGTGTATATAATATATATATATATGTGTGTATATAGGAGAGAGACAGAATATATATATATATATTATATATATATATTAATATATATATACTGTTTTGTATAATTACAATACAGTATATATATGAGAGAGACAGATATATATATATATATATATATATATATATATATATATATATATATACTGTATTGTATTATACAATACAGTATATATATTATATGAGAGAGACAGATATATAATATATATACTGTATTGTATATTACAATACAGTATATATATATATATATTATATATATATGAAGAGAGACAGATATATATATTATATATATATATATATATATATACTGTATTGTATATATACAATAAAGTATATATATATATATATATATATATATATATACTGTAGTATATATACAACATATAATGTATATGAGAGGACAGATATTATATATATATATATATATTATATATTATATATATATACTGTATTGTAATATATATATATATATATATATATATATATATATAATAAAGTAAAGAAAGTCGTCGGGGCGGCCTAATGTCGGTATCAACCAATCAGCGAGGGATCTATCCCCTTTTTCACTAGCGCAAGACCAAGGAAATTATCTTAGCGTCTGAGTTGGAGCGCCTCACCTACCATCAGCTCCTTACTTTACCGCACCGTGCTACTCATACGCTGAGTTGGCGAGGACCGGTATCGAACTAGGAATCTTGTGGTTTCTAGCCGAAATCCAAAAGTCCAGAGAAGAAATCTTCCTTACGACATAGGAGTTTTTTTTAAACAATCTGTAGAATTTGAGAGCTCAATGTGTGCTCTTATTGTTAGAATCACGATATATATATAATATATATATATATTATATATATAACTAGCAATATATGCACCCTCGGGTGCAAGTATTTTAGTTAAATTTTATAATAAAATATGATATTAAATTAGAAAGGCTAATGAAACTGAATAAGAATGTAGATAAAAAGATTTTGACAGAGGGGGTATGATTGAAAAATAGAACAACTTTGAAACTAACTCTTCCATCATTTTCGGTTACTCCCGTCTTTCATTGGTAAAATTTTCCTAATTAAACTGTTTAGTTAAAATAGGAAGTAAAGAATAATATACAGTTATTTTTTTTGTTAATGGATTTCTTTTTAAGATTTATTGAAAGAGATTTTTGCTCATATTCAATAAGATAAAACCAAACAATTAGAAATCAATAATACTAAGCATATATTTATTAAAATCAATTTTTAAGATCAATATGCAAATTAGCCTTCCCATTCACACTGTAAACCGCTATTTTTTGTTTATATAAATATAATTGCATGTTGTTAGTATGTTGATATGGTCAAGAGTGTAAGTAATGTATAACAATTTTATTAATAAATTGAGGTTTAAATAAAACTAAAATCATGGAGAATATGAATGTAAATAACAAAGGGAATTGTGACTTGCATAGTAATATAGTTTCGGTTACAGACAGAAAAACACACAATCTCCATTATAATAAGATATATATATATATATATATATATATATATATATATATATATATGAAGATGAGCAGCAGGAATGTTTTTCTGCTGGTCACTCTGACAAATAGCCCCGAGCTCAACTACATCACAAAACCTACTGACTCCATATCTAGACTCAGGTTTATCCTAAAGCGTCAGATTTGTAATACAATATATATATGTGTGTTTGAAGAGGAAAATGGAAGTGAATCCGACGGTATGTGGATATAGTGAAAAAAATTTGAAAAAACACAGGTTCAAATAAAATGAGTGATATTTATTCAGCCAACGCTGCAGTGTTTCAATCTGTTCAATAGATCTTCTTTAGGGCTTTTGTTGATATGAGGAAAAGTAAACATTTATCACAGAATAATAAGAAGACTGAGATAGTTTTTGTTGATCAGTTTGTTAAAAAATGTTTTGAATGGAAAATTAGCGCTCTTAGAATTGTTCGAAATTTATGAAACGCTGGGATAAAAGGTTTTGAAAGATGACATCGAACATTCGCTTACGTTGTTTGTATGTGTGTGTGTGTGTGTGTGTGTGTGTGTGTGTGAGAGAGAGAAAGAGAGAGAGAGTGGGAGAGAAAGGGAGTATGGAAAGGTGAGTAGATTAATATATATATATATATGTGTGTGTGTGTGTGTGTGTGTGTGTGGTTAAGAATAGAGGGACAAAAACAACTCAAACAAG
>CM042181.1:44275502-44303002 GCA_023376005.1 Doryteuthis pealeii | reverse complement strand
ATATATATATATATATATATATATATGTGTGTGTGTGTGGTGTGTGTGTATCTTGAATATGACGAAATATCATAATATATATATGTAAATTATGTATGCGCATTTGTTGTGGGTATATATATATATATATATATATATAATATATATATATATATAGGTATATATACAAATATATATGTATATATATATATATATAAGTAAAGTAAAGTAAAGTCGTTGGGGCGGCCTAAAGTCGGTATCAGCCAGTCAGCGAGGGAGTCTATCCCCTTTTCAATAGCGCTATACCAAGGAGATTGTTTTTAGCATCTGAGGTGGAGCGCCACACCTTCCATCAGCTCCTTACTTTACGCATAGATTCCTGTGCTACTCATACGCTGAGTTGGCGGGACCGGTATCGAACTAGGAACCTTGTGGTTTCTAGCCGAACGCTCTACCGACAGAGCTAAACCCGGCCCCTATACACACACACACACACACAATATTATATATATAATATATACTATATATATAATATAATATGTTGTTGTTATGTGTGTGTGTGTGTGTGTATGTGTGTGTGTGTGTATATGTTGCATTTGACGACATTATATCAATAATATAATGTATTATGTATGCACATTGTGTGGGTGTATATATATATATAATATATAGGTATATATATATAATGTATAAATATATATTATATGTGTGTGTGTGTGTCTGTGGTCCCTGTGTGTGTGTGTCAGTGTGGTGTGTGCGTGTGCGCACCTGTGTGTGTATGTGTTTAATTTGATGTCATGAGAGCCCATCATCTTAATAGGATTTACTTCATTGCTGTAAGATGTGAACCGCTTGTGCAAACAGCGCAAATTCGGAAATAAAACTCTGCTAGTAGATCTCAAGTGCCAATCGGAAGGTACTTACTCGTTTCCGTTAGCGGTTGCACCGCTGATCAAAGGGACACCGGACGACGTGTTGAGAAAACAATAACAACGACAATATTATTGAAATAAATATCTTGAACAGTTTATAGATACATTATCTCAAAACGCCATTATAAAATATATATATATATTATATATTATATATATAATATATAATATATATTATATTTGACAGTCAAATCAATATATATATAATATTATATATGTGTGTGTGTGTGTGTGTATATATATATTTTAACATAACGCTGTCAAATATATATATATATGTATACATATAGTATAACATGTGCGTGTGTGTATATATATATTATTAAAATTATTATTATTATATATATATAGGAATAACCTACTCGAGTTTCACGATAAAGATCTTCAGGGTTTAAATCCACTGAATTAATCAAGATATTGATTAATTCCAGCCGTATGCCATTATAATAAATTAAAATCTAGTGTATACCATTATAATAATAAATTTGCTCTACTCACGTATTGAGCACTTTATATTTGTTATACGGCTGTCAACTAACCATTGTGGCCAATTTCACTGGCAAGTCACCTTTTTCATACATAAAATCATATATATATATATATATATAATATTATTCGAACATTGGACTTCAGAGTCACAGGAGGCGCTGTAACTTCAGGGACACGAGAACTATATTGTAGTCTTCCGAGACTACAATGTGAATGTAATATATATATATATATATATATATATATGGATAAAAGATGATGGATGTTTTGTATGCGTGAATTAGAAAAATGTGTTGACAAAGGTTCGTTACCGTTAGTTGAGTGGCGTTTATAGTTGAATGTTGATGACGCGATAATTGCATCCGAAAGCGAAAATTAATGATAGGAACATGTGAAATCGAAAAGCCAAACGTGATTGAAAACGTGTGACGCATTCCATATATATATATTATATATATATATATATAATATATATAAGATATAATATATGTATATCAATGTAATAGAAAACGAGAGAAGTAAATTGTTTAAACTATTTACATATACATACACACACACCACATATATATATATACCTTCCATATTTTCATTTTTCTTAAAAATACTACATACCGTCGGATTCACTTTCCTTTCTTCACACACACACACACGCACACACACACACACACACACACACACGTACAATATATACTATATATATATAGATATATATATAGTGTGTGTGTTGTGTGTGTGTGTGGTGTATATCCCGAAATGTAGGATATACAAATGATAATTAAAAAACAGTGAAATATGTTTGACAATAAAAATATCTGTTTTATCTATTCTCACTGACAAGGAATACAGTTGGATGGTTTTGGATAGAGTTCTGCTGTGTGTATGATACATGTGCTCACGTATCAGGCCGGTCCATGGGTCATAGTGTTCTCACATATGGGGCCGTCCTTTGTGTTATGTGTGTGTTCACACATGGTTCCAGTGGCCTTGTCGACTCTCTGCTGAGAGTCCTCATTTAACTCTGGGTAGAAAATGGTTCTACCCTAAAAGTGACTGAACTAGCCAACCGCTGGAGGTACGTATTCACTAGTTCAAGCGTTCTGTCGCACATCTGTACTATCCAAAACCCCTGTCCAAAGCAACACGGCTGAATTCCCATATCCTGGTTCCCATCAGTCCCTTAATGACGAAAGTGGAGCAACTCGTTAGGTTACCCTAACAATATATATATATATATATATATATATATATATATATATATATATATATATATATATGTTGTGTTTTTATTGCTATGGCCGGGGTTTGTAGTTTTGTAGCTATTAATTATTGATTTACCTAGATCTGAGGATATGTTGAAGAAGCCAGGTCTATAATTAACATTATCTATGTTACTTATAGCACTGGCTTCGAAGATTAAGTTTTTATGTAAAACTTACGTGTAAAATATTCAAAATAATCCTTTGATTAATAATTAATAAATGCACGTAACTTTTTATTTGAGGGGAACAGGACTAGGTTTCCATTTCAAATTTTTATTTTTTTTTAATTTTTTACTCCTTAAAATAAATTTGATGATTTTACTTATTTAAGACATAAACCCTCTGACATTGAATTCTTAATTCCCCCCCCAATGTTTTAGATTTTACACCGCCCGAAGTGCATTTTATATGCTCGTTTTGTTAATGAGTGTAGTATCTAGCTTGGTCATAGACAAGGTGGGTGTGGAGAAGGGTTTAGTGAATGCTTGGAATTTTAATTTCTGGTTTTAAAAGGATGATTAATTCTACATGATCTTCCTTACTCCCCCTCCTCCACTAACCCATCCCCTCCTCCCCCTTCAACGCTCCTCCCCTATCCTCCTCCTACTCCTCCGTAAATTCGCAGTGCCAATCATTTAATGCCAAATTCATCCGATGAAAAATCCGATAATTGACAGGCCGAAATGTTCTGGAAAATCGACAAGATATCGATAATTGACTGTTGAGTGTCTAAGCCGACGTCGTTCTTTCACACCCCACCCAACACACTTTAACCTTCTTTCTCTTCTCTCTCTTCTTCTTCTTCTTCTTCTTCTTCTCTTCTTTCTACTTCTCTCTTCTTTCTTTCTTTCTTGTTTTCCTCTTCTTCTTCTTCTTCTTCTTTGTTCTTTCCCTTTCTTCTTCTTCTTCTTTTCTTCTCTTCTTCTCTTTACTTCTTCTTCTTCTTCTCTTCTTCTTCTCTTCTTCTTTCTTTTTTCCTCTTCTTCTTCTTGCTTTCTTGTTGTGCTCTTCTTCCTCGTTCTTTCTTCTCTTCTTTCTTCCTTCTTGTTCTTTGTTTCTTTTGTTTCTTGTTTTTCTTCTTCTTTCTTCTTCCTTCTTCATCTCTTCTCTTCTGTCTCTTCTTCCTCTCTTTTAGTCTTCTTTTTCCTCTTCTTCTTTCTCCTTCTTTGGTTTCTTTGTTTCCTTTCTTCTTCTCTTCTTCTTCTTCTTTCGTTCTCTTTTCCTCTCTCTTTTCTTCCTCTTGTTTCTTTCTTCTTCTTCTTCTTCTCTTCTTCTCTCTTCTTCTCTTCTTGTTCTTCTTCTTTCTTCTTTCTTCTTCCTCTTCTGCTTCTCTTTTCTTCCTCTTCTCTTCTTCTTCTTCTTCTTCTTCTTCTTCCAACGTTTTGCTAGAAATCCTTGTATAAGGACAAATTTGGACGGCCTTTCGATTGTCAACGCTATGATATATTTATTCGGTCATAAATCAAAAAACAATTTAATTGAGAAATCTCCATCGTATTGAGTTTTAACCGAAATGTAAAAACGAAATTGCTGTTTTCATTAAGCCCCTCGTAATATTTCAGTTCTATTGTCTTCGCCATTGTTCAAAAATCCAACCAGAAATACGATAACTTTTATTCAAAATTTAATCCCCCCACCCCTCCTCAATCCCCGAACTTAACTTTAATTGTCTTTTTCTCTACAGATTATTTTCATTATTTACGCTAAATTGGTATAAAAAGGACACTGATTTCTCTATTGTTTCGTCACAATATATATAAGTATATTATAAATATATATATACCACACAATATATATAAATATATATCACTTTCATCACAAATAATATATATATATATATATATATGTATTTATATAGGTGGTGGTGTGTGTGTATTGTTCGTCACATGGTATATATAATAACTGAATATATGTGTGTTGCATTGTTCGTCACAATAAATAATTATATTATAAGTATATAGATAAGTATATATATATGCGGTGTGGTGTGGGTGTGGTGTTGTTTCGTCACAATATATATATATATATAAGAATTTTGGATGATTGTTTTTAGAAGCAAAGTGAATAAATTATTATTATTAGAGTCGTTAGTATACATCGCTGTAGAGACTTAATAAAGTCGAAACAGTCTGTACGGTGTTCTGCATAGCGAGCCATCCTTTGCGGGATTTACTTGTCAAGTTTATTTTCTATAATTATCGAATTTTATACGATACATGCATTTATAATTGCCTTCAAGCAAAAATATAAATAACATATATATATATATATATATATATATATATATATATATATATATTATATATAAATAATAATATATGTTGTTGTGTGTGTGTATTGTTTCGTCACAAATATATATATATTATATATATACTAATATATATATAATAATATATATATATGGTGTGTTGTGTGTGCACGCGTGTGTGATTATGTGTGTATTTATTTATTATTTTTATTATTTATTCATTTACTTATTTATTTATCTATCAATAAAATTCTCTTCCGCTGGAAGGGTCATGCTGATAGCAGGGTGGTTACAGACTAACTGATGTTAAATCGGTTGAGATCTGATCCCATCTTGGGTAGACTGGTATCATATATATATATATATATATATATATATATAATATATAATAATATGTGTGTGTGTGGTGTGTGTGTGTGGTATTATCTCTATATATATATAATAAATAAAATATATATAATATCTACAGATGTGTTATTAACACAGTTAAAATACCTTCGCATGTTAGATGACGAGACAACGGTTAAGCTGTCCCCCTGATGCTGAGTCGATCGGAATTCAATCCCGGCTGTAGTGTTACACATGTTTTAGCCACATAAAGAGACTTGATAAGTCGAAACACTGTCTGTGGATGACACACACACACACACACACATAGTAATATATAATATATATTATATATAATATATATATTCTAAGACAATTACCTGCTTTTCAAGAATGACACTAATTATGCATAATATAAATTTATAGTCGGCTTAAAGAATGAACGTAATTAAAGAAACTGATATAATTAAAAGCCCAAGATTATGAAGTGAATAGAAACTGAATTAATCGCCGAGGCACACATAACGAGACGTTTCTTAACTATTTTTCTTTGTCTAAATCTAAACGGTATTAATCTTTCAAAGTTAATTTCACAATTATAGTCTCCAATTATATAGGGTGCAAAATAATCACAATCATTTTAAAAGAATAAACACTCTATTGGTAATATTATAGACAGATAGAAAATACTAGCTAGCTTGATAGAAGAATATATATATATATATATATATATATATAATTGGTTTGGAGGCTGATTTGAAGGCTATCACAATGCAAGTGTACTCTCCTCTCCGCCACCCCATTCCGTCCTTGCATTAATTATGTGATTGTGTCCCAAAATAAAAAAGCAAACATATTGGATAAAATAACCCGAGGTTTTACGTGCCGTAAAAATCCAATCAACCATTAATATTGTCAAGGAGCTGACTCTGATTGGGTCTCTCTTTTGGGTCTTTTCCGTTCACTAAGGAGGATGGCGTAGTGTCCAAAAAAATTATCTGTCTCTGCATAAATTGACTCTGCAGGCCAATTCTTGAGTGTCAGTCTTTGGTGCACTGAATGCACACAAACTGTGATGCTTTTGGTGGCTGCTGGCTTTTCTCTCTCTTTCTGGCTCTCTTTGCTGTCGAGGCTACTCTCCTCTCTGCCTCATCCCTTTCCGTACCTTGCTTAACGTTGTGATTGCAATACAGCAATTAGATAACACAAGACATCTTCGGCATAAAATAACCCGATGTTTTACATGCCGTAAAATCCAATCAAACATCCATTGATATTGTCAAGGATCTGACATTGATTGTGTCACAGAAATAAATAAAACAAAACACCTTCGGCATAAAATAACCCAACAGGGGTTGACATGCCGTAAATTCCAACCAACCAACCACTACGCTGCGAGTACTTCAACCCGGTATTAATCTGTAATTTATGGAGGGATATATTTATTTTTCAACGACCCACTTGTTTTGCCTATGTATCGTGCAAAATGGAGTGCGAAGAATTTAATATGAACATTTCCCAACTTTACTCTTCCCAACATGTCGGCGATATTACGTTCGGTTAATAAATTTCGTCTGACTGGGTGTGTGGACGATCGAAAGTTCTCAGGGGTGGATCCTTTGTTATAGGGTGAGATTCGCGATGATCTATGTCTGCGACCAACTTGTTAGCGCATAAACTGTCTGGGAAAATAATATTCGTTGATTGGGTTGCTTTAGAAATACTGTTTAACCAGCTACAAAGACTTTGATAAGAATAAATTAAACACACAGATATATCTCGGAGTAAAATAATAATAACACTAATTCTTTAAGAGTCAGAAACTACAAACCTAGGTTTCACCTAACGGACCATCAGGATAATTCTGACTGAAGAGGGTTGGTGCAAAAGATATCTCATTGGTAAAAACCGTTACAATAAAATATAAAAAGTATTATTTTTTTATTATTTGGCTCTACCTTGTGTATTTAGCTCAGTCGGTAGAGCGTTCGGCTAGGAACCACAAGGATCCTGGTTCGATACCGGCCCTCGCCAACTCAGTGTATGAGTTATTTGCGGTAAAGTGAGAAGCTGATGGTAGTTGTGGTAAAATATATAATGCACCGGTTATTTAATTTAAAAACCTTTACATTTTTTCACGTTAGTTATCTTGATCCACGTATCTTTGACGCTTAACACAGATTCTCAAAGATACGTGGTTCAAAGTTAACTGACCAGAAAAAAATGTAAAAGTTTTTAAATGAAATACTCGTACATTATGTCTTTTATTCATTAATATATCAACACTGAAAATGTAATTAAAATCGGTTTATTCCCTAATTTTTTTTTCTGTCGGCGGGGTGACATACGATGGAATTTAGGTCCGTTAATTTCGATTTAACCCTATTTGAATATTCTAGAATGAAAAATAAATTCGACTTGTTGAAGAGAGGGGGGGTCAACAATGTCGTCGCCGTCACAAAATCTATAGCACAAAAATCCGTCGTCGTCGTCGTCGTAAAATCACCAACTCAAATATCTTCAACAGCTGAATTATCGCAACTCCTGCTGTCGTCACCCCACTTCTACTTCTACAAGTTATTCCTTCAACATCCGGGTGTCTGCACCCCACGCACGAGATTCCCGAGCCAATCCCGGCCGCCGGAATCCTCGTAGCCGTCATCCGGGCTCCTGGCGCTTACATCCGGGACATTAGTATCTTGAATTCAGTGCCAATGTGTCGCCCGCTCGCATTCCGAAGGACGCGGGTTCGATTCCACACGCCAGGCAAAGCCTAGCCCGCTTCCTTCGAGAATACGGTAGGCCATAACCTTTTTCTTCTTTCTTTCTTTTTGTTCCTCAATGTCCAAAGGATCAATCCAAATATATTTCTTCTATATCCTTTGGGTAGGACACTTTTCTACTTGATATTATATGAATCACATATTCCAAATATTCCCGCTTGGCTCCTCGGACTAGAGGCCATTGACGCTGAAATGCAACCCAATCGATAACTTCACCCTCTTCAAAGCTATTCATTCCTTCTCTGGCAAAATCATCTCCTGGTCTTCCATATATGCCGTCAAATAAAACAACCAAACTAATTTACGTATTACTTGTTATTAGGTTATTTACTGCTAAATTAAACGAAAACTAAGCTGAACATCATCTACATGTGAAAATTTCTTGTTTTTCGCAAGGATTCTATGTATTTATAAGAATTTGATATATTTCCTAAAATGCTTGACGTCTTATCTGTTATTAGGTTATATACTGCTAGATTAAAATAAATCCAAGCTGAACATCTACATTTGCCAATTAATTAAATCGTGGAAACAACACTCCACAATCTAGCAGGTATGTAGCCAATTACCCCCTATACACAAATCATCCGAGAGAGACGAACTTTTAAACTCATGTCTCTATTTAACCCATAGATGGTATCCTAACACGTAATACTCCTCCGTGGGTCAGAGTGGACCCACGAATAATTGGGATAATGGAGTACTCCACATACCCCAGAGTTCCAGATTTTGAACTTCGCCATCAGATACTTTAACGTCATACCAGACACTAAGCCCTCAGCTACCGCCATCTAGCACATATATGATAAACAAGGTTGATGGTTTGCAATACGGGTAATAGGGTTCGGACAGTAATAGTAATGCTAGGGCCTGAACTGACCTGCCAACTGAACAGATAGACCCCTCAGAAAGCCCTTATATCCTAATTAAGGGCCAAAGTGGAGTGTTGCATGTCATCCACTGCTTAGCCTCCAGGGTTCCCTCTTTTAAATATTGCAGGTCACCATCTACGTATTGAGTGAGTCTATGTGAGAATAATGGTGACGAAGTTGTACTCCACATTCCCCAGAGCTCAAGAATTGGAACTTTACCATCAGATAGAGTTTAACGTCATACCCAGGACATTAAGATATTAAGACCCGCAGCCAGCGCCTTCTAGCACATATATGATTAAAGAAAAAGAGTTAGGGTTTCCCATAAGGGCAATAGGTTTGGTTTGGTTTGTTTTGTTTTACGGCATATCAACCTCAGTGATTCATTTAATGCCTATAAAGTTTTGAAATAAAGTCATTCCTGGATACTGATGGACTAAAAAAGGATTACTTAAATGTTATCAATACTAGCAGGACCTGTGGATATACCACAGTATGATAATTTAATTATTACATTTGATATGTTTACTTAAGAGCTATTTAAAATTACCTCAATATGTAAAAAGCATAATAATCTTGATTTAACTCATTTTTAAAAAAAACTTTTTCTTCTTTTCATTATGCGTGCTCACCACTCTCTCTATCTTTCCCTTACTCTTTCTTTATAATAAAAACAGAATAGTGTATTATTTAGCTGGGGTGATGACACTCATAAGAAATAAGAATTCAGCGAATAAGCAACACCATATAATCAGTCTCATTTTTAACCAAAGGATGTTGCAAGATGATAACAGTCATACAAATAAGGAACATAAGTATCATATTATCAATATAGAATTGTATTTCAGAAAAGCGATCATGTTATTTCATTGAAAGCCAGTGTGGGACATTCAGAAAATACCTACATTAACCCGCTCTGTACGGATACTGAAGTCTGCGCAGAGGACCTCCCCAGGACGTTGAATGATAGGGATCGTTGGTGAGAGACTTTCATGTATATCCATGCAACAAGCGTGCATGATGATGATGAAAATAGGAATATATTTTTCTTATACTGATTTCCGACTTGTTTGTTGTTAGTTTATATACTGCTAAATCAAGAAAAGAAAAAACATTTAACGTACGCATGCACACTTATGTGTATATATAGTTTTAATACTTTGTGTTTAGGTGTATCTATAGCTAGAATATTGTGTAATCGGGTGATTTCTGATGAGCATTTAGACATCTTCAGGATTGCATCTTGCGAAGATGGTGATGAGCTAATTGATTTCGACACTTGCTGTTCTGGTCATTGTTTACGATGTACAAAGCCGCTCTGTTAGCGGTGGTTGTAGATTATAACGACTGCACCTCTGCAGAAGGGTAAGACGGCACCCCAATACTCGTAATGCTTAAGGGCGGAATCTTCGTGGTTGGGCAACCTGAGCAATGACATGCAAACACTTCACTTTGATCCTTACTTAGGCTTGATCAATCACGTGGTCACGTCAATCCCTAGCACCTTTACGATTGTCCCAACTCTATTCTTTTAGCAAGCCAGACTTTTTATCATATATGCGCTAGAATGGGGTGCCTGGGTGTCTTAATGTCTTGGGTATGACATTAAATTCCATCTAGTGAAGTTCCAATTCTGGAACTCTGGGAAATGTGGAGTAACCCTTTATCGCCATTACTCTCAGGTCTTCCCTGACCCGGAGTGGTAGTACCTGTTATATTTTGCCAAGTGTTGTATTCATTTATGTGAATATGAACTAGAGGGGTTCTGACGCTGAAATGCAACGTGAGAACTACCCAATCACTATCCCTACCCCATTCGAAGCAATTCATTTCTTCTCTGGCAAAATCCCTCTCACATATATGCCGTAAAATAAACCAAGCAAACAACCAATTTACGTATTATCTGTTATTAGGTTATTTACTGCTAAATTAAAACAAAAACAAAAAGAACAACCCCTGCAGGTGCCAATTTCAGATTTTTCGCAATGATTCTATATCTACTAATAATGGAGATTCGCTCTTTATTTGTCTGTAACAAAAACTACGTTATTGCTTACGTCACATGATCCAAAATCGTCATAACATAGAATAAATACATTCAAAATTTGAACATGCAGCATTAGACAGTCCTCATTGTTATTCTAAAACAAGTTTTAATAAATACATGTCTGGTATTATATATCTATATATAGTCTGTTTTATTTTAATACATATTTAAAGATTACATTCAAATTGTTTTATTTTTTAATCCTTTAATAAATTCGATGATTTTACTTACTTAGGGTACAAAATCTCTGACATTGAATTTTTAACTCCCAGGGGGTCTCAAGCAATATCTTTCAAAAATGTATTTTATACATCGCCTGGAGAGTGTGTTTTTTTTAATTTGCTAGTATTTATAAGAATAGGGTATATTTCCTATAATACTTTCCGTCTTAACTTTTATTAGATAAAAAGTATAAAAAATATAAATAATATTATATATTATAATAATATTATATATTATAAATAATATTAATATATATATATAAATGTAAATATAAAAAATAGAAAAAATACTGCTAAAAAAGAAAATCAAGCTGAACATCCTCACCTTTTGCCAATTTCATATTTTTTGAAGTGATTCTATATATTTACATGAATATGACATATTTTTATAATGCTTTACGTCTTAACTGCTATTAGGTTATTTACTGCTAAATTAAAAGAAAGTCCAGACAAACAGCTCCTACATCAGCTAATTCAACATTTTCACAATGATTGTATATATTGATATGAATATGATATATTTTCCAATAATGCCTTACGCCTTAACTACTATTAGCTTATTTACTGCTAAATTAAAAGAAACCCCAGACAAACATCTTCTACATGAGTTAATTCCACATTTTCACAATGATTGTATATATTGATATGAATATGATATATTTTCCAATAATGCCTTACGCCTTAACTACTATTAGCTTATTTACTGCTAAATTAAAAGAAACCCCAGACAAACATCTTCTACATGAGTTAATTCCACATTTTCACAATGAGTGATATATTTGTATGAATATGATATATTTTCCATAATGCGTTATCCCTTAACTGCTATTAGCTTATTTACTGCTAAATTAAAAGAAACTCCAGAAAACATCTTCTACATCAGCTAATTCCACATTTTCACAATTAGTGTATATATTGATATGAATATATTTTTCCAATAATGCTTTATGTCTTATATGTTATTAGTTTATTTACTGCTAAATTAAAAGAAAGCCCAGACGAACAGTTTCTACATCAGTTAATTCCACATTTTCACAATGATTGTATATATTTATATGAATATGATATATTTTCCAATAATGCATTTTGCCTTAATTGCTATTAGTTTATTTACTGCTAAATCAAAAGAAACCCCAGACAAACATCTTCTACATCAGTTAATTACACATTTTCACAATTAGTGTATATATTGATATTAATATATTTTTCCAATAATGCTTTATGTCTTATATGTTCTTAGTTTATTTACTGCTAAATTAAAAAAAAAAAACAGACAAACATCTATTACGTGAGCTCATTCCACATTTTCACAATTAGTGTATATATTGATATGAATATATTTTTCCAATAATGCTTTATCTCTTATCTGTTATTAGTTCATTTACTGCTAAATTAAAAGAAAACGAAGGCAAACATCTTATAGGTAAGCTAATTCCATATTTTTTTGAAAGGTGTTGTACATATTTGAATATGAATACTTTTTTCTTCTTTCTTTCGTTTTGTTCCTCAATTTCCAAAGGATTAATCCAAATTTATTTCTTCTCTATCCTTTGGGTAAGACACTTTTCTCCTTGATATTATATGAATGACATATTCCAAATATTCCCGCTTGCCTCCTCGGACTAGAGGGAATTGACGCTGAAATGCACCGTGAGAGCAACCCAATCGATAACCTCAACCCCCCACACACACACACTTCAAAGCAATGCATTCCTTTTCTGGCAAAATCCTCTCCTGGTCTCCAATATATCTTAAAACTTCACGAGTGACCCACCAGTCTTTCTTTTTTTCTTTTTTCAACACGTCGTAATTCATATATTTCCCTTCGCGTTCCCGGGCAAAATTCATGCTCAACCCGGCAAGAGGTACAGTGATCCGATCCGAAGAGGGGGACGTACCGTACAGGCGCTGAATCACCGTTCTTGTTATTTATTGTGGCTTGGTTAATCTCGCCCAACAGGCAGTCCACCGCTTACAGTTACTCCAATTACCAAATGGACACGCATCTCATCAGCGAGCAGTGCTGGTTTTATGAAGGCTAAATGATGATATACCGACACTATCTGCACGTAACAAAAGCTAGTCGAGACAGACATATATTATTATTATTATTATTATTATTATTATTATTATTCACTCCTTTTGAGTTTTCACACCAGTGTTAGCTGATGGTCTTTCACTGAAGTCTGAGTGACAGCAAGTCTCCTCAGGTCTCTAGGACTCTTCTGAGTATTCTGGCAGATTGCAGCAGTGCAGTGTTCTGAATGGTTTCAACCCTTCCTCTGATTTCCAAACCCTTTTCTAATCCTTTTAGGACTGTTCTAAGTGCACCAAACACAATTGGTATCATTTTCACTTTCATGTTCCATAACTTTTTCAGTTCTCTGGCAAGGTCCAAGTATTTGTCGATCTTTTCGTTTTCTTTCATTTTCACTCTGTGATCGGCCGGGACGTAATCGGGTCTTCCTCTTCTTGTCAATCAGAACTAGATCTGGTCTTCTGGCCGGGATTAGTCTCAATTCTTCCTCTGATTTAAGATTTTCATAATCTTTTTTCCAAACTTTTTGGGACCGTTTTAAGTGCACCAACTACAATTGGTATCACTTTCACTTTCATGTTCCATAACTTTTTCAGTTCTCTGGCAAGGTCCAGATATTTGTCCATTTTTCCATTTTCCTTCAGCTTCACCCTGTGATCTGCTGGCACTGCAAAATCCACCAGTTGACAAGTTCTTTCTTTTTTGTTATCAACACTAGGTCTGGTCTTCTTGCTGGGATAAGGTGATCCGTTTTTATTTCAAAGTCCCAGAGAATTTTATACGTTTCGTTCTCAAGAACAGATTCTGGTTTATGCATATACCCTTTTGTTGTATGGTCAAAATTAAATTTTTTGCATAATTCCCAGTGGATCACCTTCCCAACCCAGTCGTGTCTAGTTTTGTATTCTCGTTGTACTAGTTTGCTACATTCTCATAGTACATGGTTTACAGTCTCATCTCTATTACCACAAAGTCTACATTTACTATTTTGTTGGGTCTTATCAATTTTCGCTTTGATATAATTTGTCCTTATGGCATTATTTTTGTGCAGCAATTATAAGTGATTCTGTTTCTCTTTTGAGGTTTCCCTTTCTAACCAAGTCAAGTCTTTTCATGTGCAATCTCTTGTATTTGTCGTTTGAAGCGTCCATATAATTGTTTTCTTTCCCATTTTTGTTTTCTAGTCTTTGTCGTTTTTCTGTTTGTCCATCTGCACGTTCTACTATTGTTGGCCGCCATAAGTAGTTTGTCTTTGCTCTTTCTTGTGTAATCTTCAAGTTGTTGGATTGTGGTTTCTACGCATTCCTCTATATTGGCAAGACCTCTTCCCCTATTATTATTATTTATTATTATTATTGGAAGAAATTGTACAGTATCGACAGCCTTAGATTTTACAAACATCAGAAGTGAAAGTTTAACTCAATTTAGCAAGACCTCGGATATTCCTCGCTAAAAAAAAAAAAAATGATAATTCATTGTTAAGACAGAACCAACGAGTCTTGAGTTTTCCATTCGTTACGATGCTTTGTGCTTCCCGTTCTTTTTTTTATGGAGTTTTCGAATCATTGATATTAGGGTCCACCAAATTCCAGTCTTGGAGAGCTGATTAAAAGTCAGCCGCCAGAGAGTTGTAACGTGTCTTGCAGTTCGGCAATTTTGCTGGTCGGAAAAATTTCAAATGTCTACGTACATCTCTTTAACGAGATCGATAAACTGGATTCGAGACACAATTCAGAGAGAGAGAGAGAGAGAGAGAGAGAGAGAGAGAGAGAGAGAGAGAGAGAAAGAGAGAGAGAGAGAGAGAGAGAGAGAGAGAGAGAGCATCTCTTCAAAACTGATTGCAGATATTGGCCGCGTTACAGGAAATTTTTGTCCTTCATGGCAGACCATCGATTATACGATGACCAAAATATAAAATTTCCAGAAAACTACACAACAACTAAAAGTTGCACAATACCTCTGTTAGGTATATATGAATTATCAACTGCAGAAATAGGCCACGTTACAATATTGTTTTATACTTCATGGCAGACCATCCATTATACGATGACCAAAATATAAAATCCCAAGGAAACTACAGCAAATAGGAAAAGTTCTACAATAACAATTTTAGATTTTTTTTAGTTATATATTTACCAATTGCAGACATTTACCAATGACAGGAAACATTTGTCCTTATAGCAGACAATCGATTATACGATAACCAAAGTAAAATTCCAAGGAAACCACAACAAATACGAAAAGTTGTACAAAACTTTTTATTCTTTCTCTTACTTTCATTTCTGGATTTTACGGCATGTCAATACTTGCTGATTTATATTTCAGTATATATATTTACCAATTACTGAATTTTTTTCGTTCATGGCAGACCATCGATTATACGATGACCAAAAGATAAAAGTCCAAGGTAACCACAGCAAATACAATATCTTTGTGAATTTATATTATGATATACATAATTACCAATTGCAAACGTTGGCAGCGTTACAGCGAAATATATCCTACACACTTTTGTCTGAGTTTTGTTCTTTTGTTCCTCACATCTCCACCACATTCTGTCGGATTCATGCCAATCTCTTTCCACACACACACACACACACACACACACACACACACACACACATATATATATATATATATATATATATATATATATATATATAATATGAGTAAGAAAAGGTGGAATGAAAACATCACACAATGCTGTTAAAGAAGAAAACAATTTATAATATAATCATAGCTGATATTGATCAATATTTCGATTTTACAAAAATCATCATCAGAGCTCATTCACTCCCGTAGTTGTTTGGGTCGGAGAGGAAAGTCAAAATGAGTTTACAAAACAAAAAACCTTAATACTGCAAAAAAGGAACGAAAGACGTTACAATATTCACAGAAAGACGTTACAATATTTGCAGTATTAAGGTTTTTTGTTTTGTAAACTCATTTTGACTTTCCTCTCCGACCCAAACAACTACGGGAGTGAATGAGCTCTGATGATGATTTTTGTAAAATCGAAATATTGATCAATATCAGCTATGATTATATTATAAATTGTTTTCTTCTTTAACAGCATTGTGTGATGTTTTCATTCCACCTTTTCTTACTCATATTGTCGGATTCATTTCCTTTCTTTTAACTTATATATATATATATATATATTTATATATATATATATATATATATGTGTGTGGTGGTGTGTGTGTGTGTGTGTGTGTATATATTTATAATAAAGTGAAATCTAATGGATCAGCTATACCTACTAACAGTTTCGCTTAGTTGCTCATCAGGGCAAGTATCTGATTAAAACGACTTGGAGCAATCGTACCTTTATACCAGAACTAGTCTCACTGTGGTCCAATTAAATTAGCATAAACTAAACAAATAAAAATGAACCTAATTCCATTTCATATTTTTTTTAATCATTTATTTCTAAATAGAAACTGTTTTTTTTTTAATTTTCCTATTTGTATCTTAATCCCATAATACACCCTAAACCCCCACTTGTATCATACTTCACAAACGAATATTCTATCGCCATTGTACCCTCCAATAAATGAAAACCCAGCACACCGGCGATAGTCCGTATCTCTACTTCTTGCTATAGGGGTTTATCACTGTGATATATATATATATATATATATATATATATATATATATATATATAATACTAGCAAATATATGCACCCTCCAGGTGCAAGTATTTAAGCTTTAATATAAAATATCATATTAAATTAGAAAGGCTAATGAAACTGAATAAGAATACTGATAAAAAGATTTGAAACAGAGGGAGTATAATAAAAGATTTGAAAACAGAGGAGTATAACAAAAATAGAACAACTGAAACTTACTCTTCCATCACTCTCGTCTTTCATTGTTATTTTTTCTAATTTAAGTAATTAGTTAAAAGAGGAAGTAAAGAATAAAATGACAGTTATTTTTTCTTGTTAATGGATTTCATTTAAGATTCATTGAAGAGATTTTTGCTTATATTCATGAAAATAAAACCAAACAATTAGAAATCAATAATACTAAGCACATATTTAATAAAATCGCATTTTTAATATCAATATGCAAATTAGCCTTCTCATTCACACTGTAAACCACTATTTATTGTATATATAAATACAATTGCATGTTATTTGTATGTAGATATGGACAACACTAATAAAAAGGTGAAACAATTTTATTAATAATTGTGGTTTAAATATAAATAAAATCATGGAGAATGTGATGTAAATAACTATGTTAATTGTGACTCGATTAGTAATATAGTTTCGGTTACAGACAGAAAAACACACAATCTCCATTATAATAAGATATATATATATATATATTTTTTCTTTCCGGTAGTTAGAAAATTTCCATGTGTGGTTTAACCAAACTGATGCGAGTAGACCGAAAGGAGAGCTCAATGTGCCTATAGTGCCAGTGAATGGAAGGAGAGAGCAATATATTCAATAAATGAAGGAAAACACTTTAAACTTGCTTCATTACAATAATTTATTTCAACCGCATTACTGCGGCACCTTCAGGTAATCACAAGTACATGACTCTTACGGTAAGAGTCATGTTCTTGTGAAGATGCGTAGTAATACGGTTGAAATAAGTTATTGAAGATGCCTGAAGATGCCGTAGTAATACGGTTGAACTAAGTTATTGTAATGAAGCAAGTTTAAAGTTTTTTCCTTCATTTATTGAATATATATATATATATATATATATATATATATAAGATTTTTGGATGTTTGTTTATTTTTAGAAACGTTGCGGATAAAGTATATTAAATTTTACTTGAAGCACTTACAACGCATGTATCGCATAAAATTCGATACTTTTTCTTATAGAAAATGAACTTGACAAGTGTAATCCCAACAAAGGATGGTTCGATGTGTAGAATACCGTACAGACTGTTTCGACTTTATTAAGTCTCATCAGCGGTATATACTAACGATTTCCCTCCGACAGAAATCGAAACCGGGACCTCAGCAGACACAGTGAAACACTAGTGAAACACCTTATCGCCTCGGCCACAGTACACAGCTGACCATCCTAGTGAAATTAAGCTTGTCAAGTGATACTCACGCCTCTACCATAATAGGTAAGGGGGCGTTAATGAGAGAAATAATAACAACAAACAGACCGTTTGCCTTCGGCGAAGTGAATAAGATTTTTGGATGTTTGTTTATTTTTAGAAACGTTGCGGATAAAGTATATTAAATTTTTACTTGAAGGCACTTACAACGCATGTATCGCATAAAATTCGATACTTTTTCTTATAGAAAATGAACTTGACAAGTGTAATCCCAACAAAGGATGGTTCGATGTGTAGAATACCGTACAGACTGTTTCGACTTTATTAAGTCTCATCAGCGGTATATACTAACGATTTCCCTCCGACAGAAATCGAAACCGGGACCTCAGCAGACACAGTGAAACACTAGTGAAACACCTTATCGCCTCGGCCACAGTACACAGCTGACCATCCTAGTGAAATTAAGCTTGTCAAGTGATACTCACGCCTCTACCATAATAGGTAAGGGGGCGTTAATGAGAGAATAATAACTCTATTTCTATAAGAAAAAGTATCGAATTTTATGCGATACATGCGATACATGCGTTGTAAGTGCCTTCAAGTAAAAATTTAATATACTTTATCCGCAACGTTTCTAAAAATAAACAAACATCCAAAAATCTTATTCACTTCGCCGAAGGGCAAACGGTCTGTTTGTTGTTATTATTCTCTCATTAACGCCCCTTACCTATTATGGTAGAGGCGTGAGTATCACTTGACAAGCTTAATTTCACTAGGATGGTCAGCTGTGTACTGTGGCCGAGGCGATAAGGTTTTCACTAGTGTTTCACTGTGTCTGCTGAGGTCCCGGTTTCGATTTCTGTCGGAGGGAAATCGTTAGTATATACCGCTGATGAGACTTAATAAAGTCGAAACAGTCTGTACGGTATTCTACACATCGAACCATCCTTTGTTGGGATTACACTTGTCAAGTTCATTTCTATAAGAAAAAGTATCGAATTTTATGCGATACATGCGTTGTAAGTGCCTTCAAGTAAAAATTTAATATATATATATATATATATATATGGGAGAAATGTGAGGAGGTTAATCCGACAATATGTGGAGAAAGGTAGACAAACACGGGATGTTATGGAAACTGAATGTTTATTGTCGACGATGCAACGTTTCAGCATTTTGAGAATCTCCATCATTGGAACAAGAACTATATCCAGGTCCTGAAAATGGTCTAATAAGAGACCGAAAAGTTGCATCGTCGACAATAAACATCCAGTTTCCATAACATCCCGTGTTTGTCTACCTTTCTCCATATATATATATATATATATATATATATATATATTGTGTGTCTGTGTGTGTATGTGTGTGTGTGCGTGTATGTGTGTGAGTATTGGGGAGTGTATATGTGTTTGTGTTTGTGTGTATGTGTTGTGTGTGTATTTGTGTGTGTGTCTGTGTGTGTGTCTGTGTGTGTGTCTGTGTGTGTGCGTTCCAGTTTATTTTGTGGTGAAGATTTTTTCGAGTAGTGAATCAGGTATAAACTTATATAAAAATCACAAAGAATTTCCAAATCGTTTGATGTTTATTTAAACTTCGTCCCCCACCCCCACCCCTGATCAATTCGGCGGAAATATTGATAGGGTCTTTTTTAAATATCAGTCTCATCGAACAATTAATCGATATCTTGAATCAACCTTATCGGATCAACGTTTAACATCAAAAAGAGCCAAAAAGGCAGCCAATTTTAACTGGACTAGGTGAAAGGTTATGACCTCCTGACCTGCCCGCTATCAATTTCGTTAGGCAATTAATATGTGTAAGAGACAGAACTAAGTCGGCAAACACCTATAAAAATAAATAAATAGACAATAAACCATTTCCATCAACCATGAACGCTCTATTATTGATTAAAATTATCGTACTTTACGGCAAGACAATTTTTGTTGGGTTATTTTATGCTGAAGACATTGTTTTAATCCCTCGCAGGAACATAGAAAGATCACTGATTTCTTTTGATTGGTTTGGTTTGGTTTGGTTTTACGGCATATCAACCTCAGTGGGTCATGTAATGTTGATAAAGTTTTGAAATAAATCAATTCTTAATGGATAATACAATTTTTTTATAAATATATTTTTCTATTTAACCCATAGATGGGACCCTAACAGGTACTACCACTCCGGGTCAGAGTGGACCAGGGAGCAATGGTGATGAAGGGGTGCTCCACATTCCCCAAACCTCCAAAACTAGAACCTCACCATCAGATAGAGTTTAACGTCATTCCCAGGACATGTAGACCCGCAGCCACAGCCTTCTAGCACCCATATGATAAAAAAGGGTTGGGGCTTGTCATAAGGGCAATAGGGTTGGGAAAATTTCTTTTGATTATATTTACTAGCAGACCTATGGATATATGGCAGTATGATCATTTAATTATTACAACGTTTGATATGTTTACTTAAGAGCTATTGCTAAATAGTTCAATATGTAAAAATATTATTGAAGACATTGCTTTATTAAAACAATGTTGACATCGAACCCTAGCACCTATATGATTGCCCCAACCCTGTTGTCGAAATCATACCATCGTTTCCTACCTGAGGATGGCAAATTGTATTACCGAAAACACTCGTTTTGAAACCTTTGGGGGACTGTTATACCAGTTACAACCCGACACCAGAAAGATGGCCCGAAAATTGGAACGGATCAAAGAAAAACTTGTCCGACAGGAATTGTTTGTACAGTTTAACAAAACTTGTATATATATATATATATATATATATATATATATATATATATATATATATATATATATATATATATATATATACACTTTTCTATATCTCTACATCAGACTTTTTGAGTCTTATTTTATAACTATAATGCTTCTGATTATTTTTAAAATTAAAATAAGATTCATTTTATTTTTAAATAAAATTCATTTTATTTTTAAGTAAAATTCATATTGTCTTTAATATAGACAGTGCATTTTTTTTTATTAATTCCAACGTTTGACTAGCAGCGTTCTGTTTTTACTAACGGTCATTTTTCCCGTCTTATTTTTGTTGATGACCGACCCACGTGCGGTCGATGCATTTAAATGCTAAAGGGTCCTCATATTAGTTGAGGATGGGCCGGTGTTCCTTTTTAAACCGTCGAGAGATTGGCCCCGAAACGGTTTTGCACACTTCTCTCCTGATGAGCCTATTTCAGTTGTAAACATCTTTTGTTTTTTCATTATATCATATTCATATATATATATATATATATATATATATATATATATGGAGAGTTTTCTTTTTCCGAGATGAATATTATTATTCAGCGATGGTCGTGCCTAAAACCTATAATCTGTCTGAGAAGAATGAAAAAAGACAAAATCCCCTGGTACTAGAGGATTAAAACTTTTCAGACCAAAATCCAACACAACACAATCTAATTATTGTGAGAAAAAAAAAAAGAAATTTAAAAAAAATATATTGGATTTCGATGTCCCAAGTAGCCACGAACGAACTAAAACCAGTGGAAAAATATATATAAAAAGACTGCGATGGATATATATATATATATATATATATATATATATATATATATATATATATATATATATATATATATAATAAGATAAGATTAGAGTACAGTACATAGATAGATATACTAGATATACACAGAGTGCAATAGATAAATATATATACCTGTTGACATATACAAACACACACACACACACACACACACACACACACATATATATATATGTATATATATTCACATATATATATTTATATGAATTTTCTACAAAGTAATAATATGTATATTTATATACATATATATATATATATCAATCACTGCAAGCGGCAGCAACAGGAACTAAGAGAGAGAGAGAGAGAGAGAGAGAGAGAGAGAGAGAGAGAGAGAGAGAGAGAGAGAGAGAGAGAGAGAGAGAGAGAGTGCGTAGAGAAAGGGAAACGCACAGCGACAGAGAGACAGAGAGAGAGAGAGAGAGAGAGAAAGAGAGGGGGGAGAGAGAGGGGTAATGAAAGAATGAGAGGTTATGAGGGAGAGAGGGCGACAGACACACAAACCCCTAGAAAGAGAGAGACATACATACACTAAGACAGTGATGTAATGATATATATATTTACCAACCCCTCCGCAGGAGCTGGATGTGACACAAGGTCAATGTCTTAAGCGGGGTTCAACTGGTTTGAATTCAGAGTTTTCATTCTCCTAGACCGGTTGTCTAACCAAGGTTAAAAAGTCCAGTCTGCCCTACTATTTACCCATAGCTGGATTGAGAGTAGGATTCATACCTTTCCAAAGGTCATTAGCGCTAAGTGAAATGCAATTAGCACATCCAGGATTTGAACTCGGGGCGACGAGTCCATTTCCCATGAATTTAATCATTACATCACGGGCTTCCCTTATGATATAGGGATATACAGAGAGAATTAGACATTGGTGCACATATCAGATTACCTAATCACTGCTATTCATGCGCTGAGTTGGCGAGAACCGGTAGCGAACCAGGGACCTTGCAATTCCTAGGCGTGCTCTATATACTGAGCTAAACCGGACTCTTCCTATCAAAATACCGCTTAGTATGACAGTCGACTAGGAAAAGAAAAAAAACTCTAAATTTAGACCTGTTAAACATCACTAATAAAATTGACCTTGCGTCACATGCTGCTCGTGCAGAGGTGGTGCGTAACTAAATACTACGCATGGTGCTGCAGCAGCGTGGACATTTTCTGTAATCTGATTCCCAGTGTATGACACCAGTTAAAATGCGTCTTCCTGTTCATCGATAAGAAAAACTCTGAATTCAAACACCGCTAATAAAATTGACCTTGTGTCACATGCTGCTCGTGCAGAGGTGTTGTGTAACTAAATACTACGCATGGTGCTGCAGCAGCGTGGAAGTACAGAATGGGATATCTATAACAACCTCCGGAGATTTTCTCATGGTAATATACTCAGCTGATTTCAACGGATGGCTACATACTGTCAAGACTGCTAATGGAAACAGTATCGTTTCACGATTACCAATGCCTAGACAAATGCGATCTCCGTAAGTGATATTTATCCACATGTTCCCTTGCAATATCTCGAATTCGACTACCCCTGAGGCCAGAAATGTATGACTATCGAAGCACCTCTCTGTATAGCCCTGCTAAGGGAATGTCGACGGGATCAACGCATTTTTGTGCCTACTACCAATGAGCTTCGGCTTGTGGGTGGGCCCACATATAAAATGTCCTTGTGTCACGCCCTCAGAAGTGGGATGAGAGCACACACCTCTATGTATAGCAGCGATCATTTCAGACAATTGGAACATGGAGGTAAAGTTTGTACCAATTGTAATTGGTCCCCTTTGAACGGTCCCCGAAGATTTGGAAAAGAGTCTAGGTGAATTGGAAATCAGAGGAATTTATTTTCCCCTATACCAACGAAAGCCCTGATGAAGGTCTATCGAAAAAGACCGAAACACTGTAGCGTAGGCGAAATAAACATTATTCGTTTATAAACTTGTGTTCTTTCAATTTTTTACAATATTACATACTATCGGATTCACTTCTATTTTTTCTTCATATATATATATATATATATATATATATATATATATTATATATATATATATATTCAAAGAAATTAATCCTGCCCATTTCAAAATAAGACTCACCCAAATTGATAGATTTAAAAGCGATGTTACTTTGGGAAATTCTCAGTAAGAGCCATGTTCTTGTGATTACCTGAAGATGCCGTATTAATACGGTTGAAATAAATTATGTATATATATATATATATATATATATATATATATATATATATATAATTGAACATCAACGTTTTTCGTTTGAATTTAACTTATTTTCTGCTTCTCTCTCGATTAGTCCGGATTAAAAACAAGCTCTAAAGATGATTTTTAAAAATCGAAATATTGTTCAATATTAGCTATGAATATGATATAAAATATTTTCATTTTAACAGCATTGTGTGTTTTCATATCCTTATATATATATATATATATATATATATATATATTATATATATATATATATATATATATATATCGCAAAAGATTTATACACACACACGCAACCACACACCTAAAAAATGCACAATGGTTCCTTTCGATACACACTTACACCGTCCCATACTCACACCTTAAAAGAGAATATTTGACGTCATATTTCAAACCGTCTCCTTTTTTCAAACCTCAACATTTTTTAAACAGACTGAATAACAAGGTCTATTACTCGCTTTCTCGTTATTCTGTGATAAACATTTTTATTACCTTCCATATACCAACAAACCCTGAAGATGATCTAATTAATAGATCGAAACACTGCAGCGTCGGCCAATAAACTCACCAGTTAACCCATTTAAACCTGTGTTTTTTCATTTTTTCTAAATATACTACATACCGTCGGATTCACTTCCTTTCTTCACACACATACACACACACATACACACACACACACACACATATATATATATATATGTATTATAATATATTAAAATTTGAAGGCAATACAATGCGTATAAAAATAAAAACAAAAAGATGTTTTTTGTCTTATCGATTTCAAAGAAACTTTATCATCAGAGACGAAAGTCAGATTTTCGTCTCTGATGATAAAGTTTCTTTGAAATCGATAAGACAAAAAAACAATATCTTTTTGTTTCATTTTTTATACGCATTGTATTGCCTTCAAATTTTAATATATTATAACATACTTAACAATACTTCAAGCAATTACCAATTACTTTTATATATATATATATATATATATATATATATATATATATATATATATATATATATACTACTCTCTTATTTCTTCTTCCTGGGAAATAGATGCCCTTCTCTAAGAGTTTACCGTTCTTATTCTATTTATCAAAGAATCAGTCTCTCTTGTCGTTAGGTCACCATGACAACAAAACTACCACTGACGTAGGAAGAAATATAGGCTTAACCAAACGACCAACTTTCCCACCATCTTGTCGCGACTATTTACGTCTTGCGACCCCCAATTTTACAAAAGCTCATTTATCACTTAGTCTTTACTGGCACCGGTATTTTAGATAACTAAATTGTTATTTTAAGCCCGCGAAATTAGAATACACACGGCGGGTGTTTACTTAGTGGGTCTCTCGCAGATAAATTAATGAGACCTCTTTAAGAGAGACGGGGTTTTACCTAAGACAGATGTTTGGGGGGGGAGACTCCGCGACATGGCGGGAAATTATGACTGATGAGGCGTTAAGAATGATTTAGTAGTATAATTAAGATTGGGGCGTTACTGGCGGCCATAGTTTAAGATTTTAAATGACGGCGATTATTGTGTTTGGCGTTTTTCGACTTCATAAACAGGAGAGCGGTAATTTTTAGCAAAATGAAAGTGGGAGTACTTCGTAATTTCTGGACGTTAATTTGTCGGAGCTGCCTATTGTCAGTATAAGTTTAGTTGGTGTAATGGATTCGACGACCCGAGTTCAAATCCTGGACGAAGCTAAAATTCCCATAGCGCTAATAGCGTTGGGAAAGGTATGAATCCAACTACTCTCCCTCCAGCTATGGGTATATAGTAGAGCAGACTGGGCTCCTTAACCTTAGTTAGGCCGGGGTATAATGGTTAGAGTTTTAAGAAATGGACTCGTCGACCCGAGTTCAAATCCTGGACGAAGCTAAAATTCCCATAGCGCTGATAGCGTTTGGAAAGGTATGAATCCGACTCTCCCCATAGCAATGGGTAAATAGTAGAGCAGACTGGGCTCTTTAACCTTAGTTAGGCCGGGGTGTAATGGTTAGAGTTTTAAGAAATGGACTCGTCGACTCGAGTTCAAATCCTGGACGAAGCTACAATTCCCATAGCGCTACTAGCGTTGGGAAAGGTATGAATCCAACTTCTCTCCCTCCAGCTATGGGTATATATTAGAGCAGACTGGGCTCCTTAACCTTGTTTAGGCCAGGGTGTAATGGTTAGAGTTTTAAGAAATGGACTCGTCGACCCGAGTTCAAATCCTGGACGAAGCTACAATTCCCATAGCGCTACTAGCGTTGGGAAAGGTATGAATCCAACATCTCTCCCTCAGCTATGGGTTATATATAGAGCAGACTGGGCTTTCTTAACCTTGTTTAGGCCAGGGTGTAATGGTTAGTGTTTAAGAAATGGACTCGTCGACCCGAGTTCAAATCTTGACGAAGCTACAATTCCCATAGCGCTACTAGCGTTGGAAAGGTATGAATCCAACTTCTCTCCCTCCAGCTATGGGTATATATTAGAGCAGACTGGGCGCCTTAACCTTGGTTAGGCGGGAGTGTAATGGTTAGAGTTTTAAGAAATGGACTCGTCGACCCGAGTTCAAATCCTGGACGAAGCTAAAATTCCCATAGCGCTACTAGCATTGAGAAAGGTATGAATCCAGGTACTCTCCCTCCAGCTATGGGTATATATTAGAGCAGACTGGGCTCCTTAACCTTGGTTAGGCCAGGGGGTAATGGTTAGTGTTTTAAGAAATGGACTCGTCGACCCGAGTTCAAATCCTGGACGAAGCTACAATTCCCATAGCTCTACTAGCGTTGGGAAAGGTATGAATCCAACTACTCTCCCTCCAGCTATGGGTATATATTAGAGCAGACTGGGCTCTTTAACCTTAGTTAGGCCGTGGTGTAATGGTTAGAGTCGTCGAAAATGGACGCCTCGACTCGAGATCAAATCCTGGACGAAGCTACAATTCATATAGCTCTACTAGCTTTGGGAAAGGTATGAACATGACTCTCCCTCCAGCTATGGGTAAATAGTAGGGCAGACGGGGTTATTCAACCTTGGTAAGGCAACCTGTCTATGAGAAGGAAAACTCTGAATTCAAACCGGTTAAACACCGCCTAAGAAATTGACCTTGTGTCGCATCGTCCGCGTGCGGGGGTTGGTATATATATAATATATATATATATATATATATATATATGACAGGTTTTTAACATCTCAACCATTAGACTCATCTGATGATTGGATTACCATGAAACTTCAAGTTATGAGTGTAAACCCATAATATTACCATTAATATTATTATATATATATAAATATATATATATATATATATATATATATATATATATATATTGAGAGAATAAATAAAGGGGAAGAGAGTGTGATAGATAGATAGATAGATAGATAGATAGATAGATGAAATCATAGATAGATAGATAGATAGATAGATAGATGTGTTAAAATGTATGGAGACGGAAGGTGTATTTAGGAAGACAGGAA
>CM042181.1:44268002-44270502 GCA_023376005.1 Doryteuthis pealeii | reverse complement strand
TGGTGAATAATTGAAATATTGTTATCTAGGATAAATATATTTTTGTGTAGGATGGTAATATCACGCAGAGTTGCTCACATACAGTCACGTATTGCATAACGTCTGAGATATACTTTTAAAAATCGGGCACATTGTATTCTGTGGACACTTTGAACAAAGGTCTTTTTTGTTTTTAAGCCCACAAGTAAAAAAAAAGAATTAAAAAGGATATAAAAAAATAATAAACTGACTCCTATTATGATGTTAGCATGGAAGTTAATCTATTTCAAGTGTGTATGTTATTGAATGTCCTCTTTTTTGTATATCCCCTCCATTCTTATCATAGTACGAGTTTCCATTTCGATGTTATTTTGATAATAATTTAACATTCTGCATTTATTGGGCATAATAGACTTTTTCCTTCTTTCTTTTAAAAAATTCAGCTTTAATCCAGTGAATACCTGGAGAGATGAAAGAGAAACTCAATTAAAAAATAATTACGCAACACCAGCCATTACTGCTGTGAGTGTTACATAATTATTGGAACCCTAATACATTTTTAAGGTATTGTAGAAATCATTATGGTCGATCAGTACAGCTGATGGCCTTGAGAGTGAGTGACAGCGTTTGACCTCATTCTGACCTTGCTTACTGGGGATAGACCGTGAGAACCGGAATCCCCATAGAAAGCCCCCTTCCGGTTTAAGGAGTAAGCAACTCAGTTAGTCAGTTAGAACTTAGAAGCCGAGCTAGCAACATGTAAGCCTCATCTGCGCAGATTGTCTGGGTTGGGGATTTGGAATAAAGTAACATCAACCTAAATCGAAGTCTTGTGTTTATTACTAAAAACAAACAATGACACAGGGCTTCTGATAAGAAGAAATCCCAACAGAAACCAGACCCGGAATCCTCAATAGAAGACCAGACGAGACCTTAGAAGATATACCAGACCAAGATAGATGATAGACGATCAGAAGCAAAGCCGGCCAGAAGAATAGACGACCAGAGTAAGAAGTAAAGAAAGGTATATAACGTTATATGCTGATTTGGCTTAGTGAAAAGACCAGTATATAACATATATCTATTTAGTGCCGGTAAAGAAGGGGCTATGCAACAGTGTTTGAAGAGCGCAAACGACTAACAGGATGATAACTATGTTTAGTTGTCATCACTTGAGTCCATTGAGAAGTTAGCTGCTGCATATTCATTGAACTTTTAAAACAAAGGAAATTTAAATAATATTTTTTTTAAAAATTGATTGAGGACTTATGTTTCACTTCAACAATAAATAACTTTGTGGGAGATATATACAATTAATCTTTTTATTAGGATACAATAGTATTTTTATTTAGTTAGTATTTTTTAACAAGATAAAATTATGTTCCCTTACATTTTTTAAAAGATTTTCTTGCTCGATATGAAAATCTTATTTCTTTATTTTGTAAAAACCAATTGTAAATGCTTTTAAATTTAAAAGAAATATATTTTGTTTATTATATACATGAGCAGCTCCAATGCATCTATCAACAGCACAAGACAAAACATCCAATGAAGTAGTCCCAGACTCAATTAACGAAGAGAAGCCACCCAGCCCAGCAACAAATCATTACTTCAGCTCTCGCTAGAATAGTACTACTACTGTTCTTCTACAAGGATGGTTTTGGCATTACATAACTCATGATGCTTGATATCTTATTATAATGGAGATTGTGTGTTTGTCTGTCTGTAACCGAAACTATATTACTACTCAATTCACAGTTCCCTTAGTTATTTACATCACATTCTCCATGATTTTATTTTTATTTAAACCTCAATGAATAATAAAATTGTTTTACATTATTAAGACTGTTGACCATATCTACATTCTAATAATACGCAATTGTATTTATATATACAACAAAATAGCAGTTTACAGTGTGAATGGGAAGGCTAATTTGCATATTGATATTAAAAATGTAATTTTAATAAATATATGCTTAGTATTATTGGTTTCTAACTGTTTGGTTTTATTTTAATGAATATAAGCAAAAATCTCTTTAATAAATCTTAAAAGAAATCCCTTAACAAGAAGAAATAATTGTAATATTATTCTTTACTTCCTATTTTAGCTAAACATTTTAATTAGGAAAATTTACCAATGAAAGACGGGAGTAATGGAAAATGATGGAAGAGTTAGTTTCAAAGTTGTTCTATTTTTCAATCATACCCCCTCTGTTCAAAATCTTTTTATCTACATTCTTATTCAGTTTCATTAGCCTTTCTAATTTAATATGATATTTTATTATAAAATTTAACTAAAATACTTGCACCCGAGGATGCATATATTTGCTAGTGCTATTAAACTTTCTTTTCTTCTTTTCGTCTTTTCCTTACAGTCGATTGAAACAGATTAGCGTTATTGCTTCTGTGCGCTCACTCCCTCTCTATATATCTTCACCCCTTCTCTCTTTCTCTCTTTCTTTCTTTCTTTCTTATTATATTTTTCTGTATTGTATGTCAATTTCCTTATCTTTCTTTCTTT
>CM042181.1:44248002-44258002 GCA_023376005.1 Doryteuthis pealeii | reverse complement strand
GAGAGAGAGAGAGAAGGAAAGAAAGAATACCAGAGAGAGAGAGAGAGAGAGAATGAAAGATAGAAAGAATACAAGAGAGAGAGAGAGAGAGAAAGAAAGAAAGAATACAGAGAGAGAGAGAGAGAGAGAAAAGAAAGAAGAAAGAAAGAAAGAAAGAAAGAATACAAGAAGAGAGAGAGAGAGAGAGAATATAAAGGAAGAGATAAAGGGAAGAGATAAAGATAGATAGGTAGCGAGAATGGGTGTGTATCAGAAAATGGGCTAATGAGAATGATATATAGATGAATAAATTGTGAGATAGATAGATAGACAGAGAGAGATAGAGAGAGAGAGAGAGAGAAAGAAAGAAAAGAAAAAAGAATACAAGAGAGATAGATAGATAGATAAATTGATAGAGAGAGAGAGAGAGAGAGAGAGAGAGAGAGAGAGAGAGAGAAGAGAGAGAAGAAAGAGAGAGGGATGAGGTTTATTCTAATGATATGTAATAGATGAATAAATTGTGAAATAGATAGATAGAGAAATAAATAGAACGAGAGAGAGAGAGAGAGAGAGAAAGAAAGAAAGAAATAATACAAGAGAGAGAGAGAGAGAGAGAGAGAAGAGAGAGAGAGAGAGAGAGAGAGAGAGAGAAGGGGAGAGAGAGGGAGGTGAGTACTGTGCGATGAAGTTTATTCTAATGATATGCAAAGATTATGGTAGAATTCCAAGGTTCTCTGACATATTGTAATTACTCTTGTGTATTCCTGGATTTCCCGCCGTTTCCCAAGTCGGCCATTAAATGCATCCACGGTTGGTGTGTCATTTTATCTATTGATATTTATCGGGCCTTAAAGGCGACATGAAAATGAGAATCGATCTTCACAGATAATATTACACCAGTCTTCTAAAAGAATGGGGTGTGGGGTCTGCATTATATCTGCCTTGAAAATCACCGCTTCATGTTTTGTCTTTTGGCAACGAACGTTTAGCAATTTCAAGAAATATTTCGATGTTTCAATCAAATCTGAAAGATTACTAAAAAGACAAACAAACATAAAAAAACAAAAACAAAACAAAACAAGATTCCATATCAGAATCCCTGATCTCTTGGTAAAGATGAATAATAATCTTATTATAATGGAGATTGTGGGTTTGTCTGTCTGTAACCGAAACTATATTACTATACAAGTCACAATTACCTTTGTTATTTACATCACATTCTTCCATGATTTTATTTTTATTTAAACCTCAATTATTAATAAAATTGTTTTACATCATTGAGACTGTTGACCATATCTACATGCAATAACATGCAATTGTATTTATATATACAACAAAATGGCGGTTTACAGTGTGAATGGGAAGTTAATTTGCATATTGATCTTAAAAAATTGATTTTAATAAATATATGCTAAGTATTATTGATTTCTAATTGTTTGGTTTTATCTTATTGAATATGAGCAAAAATCTCGGGGATAAATCTTAAAAGAAATCCATTAACAAGAAGAAATAACTGTAATATTATTCTTTACTTCCTATTTTAACTAAATAGTTGGATTAGGAAAATTTATCAATGAAAGACGGGAGTAACGGAAAATGATGGAAGAGTTAGTTTCAAAGTTGTTCTATTTTTCAATCATACCCTCTGTTCCAAATCTTTTTATCTGAATTCTTATTCAGTTTCATTAGCCTTTCTAATTTAATATGATATTTTATTATATTAAAACTTAAATATTTGCACCCGGAGGGTGCATATATTTGCTAATAATAATAATGAATAATAATAATAATAATAATGGAGATTGTCTGTATTTCTGTCTGTAACAAAAACTACTTCATAGCTCTACGTCACAGCTTACGACATAATATTCTTATGCTATATACACCCAAAATTTGAGTAAGCAATTTTTTAAATTGTTTTTTACTCTCGTCCTTTTTTTTTTTTTTTTACAGTAACAAGAAATTAACTAAAAAGTTTACAAATAAATAAATACCTACGATTTTGTGTAAAATTGATGTGGAAAATATTCAAATAAGTGTTTGATTATTACATGCACACAACATTTTATTTGAGAGGGACGGGGATCAGTTTTCATTTCAAATTGTTTTTTTTTTTTACTCCTTTAATAAATATGTCTTACTTATAATACAAACCTCTGACATTGAATTTTTAAATCCCACCCTCTCAGGCAATGTCTTCCAAAAATTAATTTTTACGACGCTCGGGGGGTGTTTTCTGTTGCTAGTAATAATAATAGACAAACAGAAAAACAACAAACACTAGAAAACAAAGATGGGAAGAAAAACAATTATATGGACACTTCAAACGACAAGTCGGAGAGGTTGCACATGAAAAGTTTTGGGAATGGCAAAGAAATAGAAACCTCAAGAGAAAAACTGAATCGTTAATAATTGCTGCACAATAAAATGCCATAAGACAAACTGTATCAAAGCAAAAATTGACCCAACAAAATAGTAAATTTAGATTATGCGGTAATAGAGATGAGACTGTAACCATGTATTATGCGAATGTAGCAAAGTAGCTCAACGGAGTACAAAACTAGACACGACTGGGTTGGGAAAGTGATCCACTGGGAGTTATGCAAAAAATTAAATTTTGACCACAAAAAAATGGTATATGCATAAACCAGAATCTGTTCTTGAGAACGAAACGTATAAAATTCTCTGGGACTTTGAAATAAAAACGGATCACCTTCTCCCAGCAAAAAGGCCAGACCTAGTGTTGATAAACAAAAAAGAAAGAACTTGTCAACTGGTGGACTTTGCAGTTCCAACAGATCACAGGGTGAAGCTGAAGGAAACTGAAAAGATGCACAAATACATGGACTTTGCCAGAGAATTAAAAAAGCTGTGGAATATGTGAGTAAATGTATACGGATTTATGTTATTATTATTATTAAAATAATCAGATGGAGTTGAAATGATTTCCTATTATTATTATCATCATCATTTCAACTCCATCTGATTATTTTAATAATAATAATAACGTAAATCCGTATACATTTTGATAAACAGACCGAAACACATGTGTAAGTGATATCGATTAAAAGTGATATCGATAAAATTCATTTTTATCCATCTACATTTCTTTTCTTTACTCATTTTTTCCTCATATATATATATATATATATATATATATATATATATATATATATATATATAAGTGTATATAGAAATAACCTACTCAAGTTTCACCATAAAGGATCTTTTTTTTCTTTTCCCGTTTATTGCACATGAAATTTCTGTCTAAAGAACTAATTATATGAGTCCTGTCTGTAGACGAAGCCATTTTGGCCAGTCTTTTCTTATCTTTTGAATTGGTGATTCCTTCTCCTTCGAGATCCACCTTTTTTCTAGCTCCCATGTAACTGTTTTTTTTATTGTGTTAGACAATTCTTTGAATAATGGTTAATGGAATATTTGAAATTCTTTTTTAGATTCTTTCTGAATCTCCTGAAGCCATGACCTTCTTTACGAAGAAAGGGATGGTGGTTTTTGGTGGAACTCTTTGTAAGTATTTACATTTAACAACCCCTTCCACGAGTAGGATGTAACACAAGGTTAATTTATTAAGCGGGGTTTAACAGTTTTGAATTCAGAGTTTTGCTTCTCCCAGGCTGGTTATCTAGACAAGGTTAAAGAGGCCAGACCACCCTACTATTTGAGGTGTGACGGAGAACGAGAAAGAAAAAAGAGCAAGACATTGTCTTGCCTGCCGGGATCGAACCCGCGTCCTCCCGCATGCGAAAACAAATGCGATTTAGGCACTGGACGGACGCGAGGTTCGACTGATGTGCCCGGATGTTTGGGTAATATGCCCATAATAACCAAAGCGAGTCGAGCGTCGTGTAACAAGCAGAGAAGCATTCGGCTTACGTGAGACGGCAGTTAGAAAAGATTATTTCGACGACGACGACGACTGATTTTCAGCTGCTGGTCGAAGACGAAGACTGTTGACCAAAAGAAAGTTTGGCCTTGCGAGAAGACGGCGAACTCGCTTCTTTTTGCCCCCCCCCCTCAGCAGGAACTTGTTGACTCAAATATTTATTTTCCCCCTCTATGTTTCCCTTCTATATGAGGTAAAGTAAATGGATGCCTACATATCCCACAGGTATTAGGGCTATTTTGAAATGCAAACAGCCTTGTCCAGGATTCAAATTTTTAGAAGCATATTTTGTATGCATGTATGTATGGCATCTTTCAATCTATCTTTCTATTCTCTTTCTCTCCCCCTCTCTCTCTTTTTCTCTCTCTCTCTTCTCTCTCTCTCTCTCTCTTCTCTCTCTCTCTCTATATATATATATATATATAATATATATATATATATATTATAAATGTGTGTGAAGAAGAGGAAAGTAAATCCGACGGTATGTAATATATCAACGAAAAATGGAAAAATCACAGGTTTAAATGGGGTTAACGGTCGAGTTTATTGGCCAACACTGCAAGTGTTTTCGATCTATTGAATAGATCATTCTTCAGGGCATGAAGATAAGAAATTATATATCACAGAAATGATGAGAAAAAGTGAGTTAACTCCATGTTTTATATATAATATATATAATAATTATATATATATATATTATATATATATATATATATATATTAGGTATATGTTAAAAACAAAATTTCCTTTTGCGATGAACAAAGAAAATACAGTGCTCAATCAACAGTTTTGTAAGAGCTAATATTTAATTTAAAAAAAAAAAAAAAATAAAAAAAAAAAAAAAAAATAATTTATTTAAAACAAAAAAAAACAATATTTTTTAAAAAAAAAAAAAAAAAAAAAAAACAAAAAAAAATATATATATATTATTATATATATATATATATATATATATATATATATATGAAAAAGTGAATGGAAGTGGAATCCGACAGTATAAATAAATATTTTTTAGAAAAACAAACAACATGATGTTATAATTCGCTGACAGAAAATCTGTTTCGACCCTTTTTATTAAAAGGGTCTTCATCACAGAGCGAGATGTTTTGTGAATAAGAAAGACAGTGGTGGGTAAACCGTTACAGAAAACAAAAGTCGTAACAAACGAACATTCGAGTTCGGAGCCAAGAATTTTCTAATTTTGGAAAATGCATATTTCGGTTTGAAAATTAAAATAAAATACATTTGTTTTATTTTAATTTAAATCAGAAGCATTATAAATCCACACCAAGAAAACTCAAAGAGTTTCGATATAAATATGTATAAAAATGTAATAAAAAAGTATCAAAAGTTCAAGATTCTCCAGCACTGCAGACCCCGTTAGCCTCCGGACAAGATGTAATAATATATAGTATTAATATTATATATAATATATATATATATTCATATGAGTTTAAGAGGTAAGGAAATCGCAATCCGGACTGACAGTATATATGCATAGATTAAAAAGGTATGAAAACACACCATTTTGTTGTTAAATAAATATATTTTTAATATCCATTTTTTCCATTGCTAATATTGACAATATTCGATTTATTCAAAAATCATCATCAGAGCATAATGATAATTAAGGTCCGTTTGTTAATGTAAATGTTTTTTAATCCGGAACTCATCGAGAGAGCAGATAGAGAGCAAGAAAATAATTTAAATTCAATCGGAAAACGNAGAGGTCTACTCAATAAACACGATGTCTTCGTTCGCCAGACTGGAGATACTTGATATTACACTGATACACCACCACATGATTGTTATAACTCTCCATAGTTATCTATTTAATTTATTAGTTAATATGTCGCATTGAATATAATCATATATAAATAAATACAATTTTAATATTAAATAATAAATAATTAACAACACAACAACAACAACAACATACAACAACTAATACACCAAACAAAACGTTTAAGACCAAATCACCAAACATGAACATGTTACATTATTATATATGATGTATATATATATATATTTAACTGTATATCTATACGTATATAATATATATATTAACCTATAGTATCATGACAGCAGCTTTGTCTCCTTTTGGCCCTTGATAGTACTTAATAATAAATGTAACGCACTGTGCTCCAATTGAAATATGATAGGATTATTAAACTTAAATTGAAAAGAGATAGTCAAAGAGAGTGCTGTCTAAGCGTCGATACGTCCAACAACAAATTTTTAGTTAAGCCACATCGTAAAAAAGAACATTAGCGCTTCGCTAATCTTCAGTCCAAGCCGAAATCCAAAAGTAGGGAATCAGAAGCAGTAAGAGTAAGTCAAAAACCATTTATTAAAAAGATGAATAAATTATTGCCACAGTCTTCCCTAAAGCCATGGTATCAGCTACCAAAGTATTTTATGTGTCTATTCTATGAGGTACACAAATCTTAAAAATATCCTATGGTTGGAAAGAAGAGAAGATAAATCGGTTCTCAATATTATAGATTTGTATGATAGTCTCTATTCCCATAATTGAATTATTTTTTTTTATTTATAATTGAGCGAGTTAGAAAAAAATACTTATGGCTTCAGGAGCCCTCGAGCTGGAAAAAGAAGTATATGTCATCTGTTTATATTGACAGTAAATATAATATAACAAGGATTTGAATATGTACTAAGAGACTAGCAATCCCTATCGTCATATCCCCTTTCTTATATAGTCCAATATGCTATACAAGTTATCGTTAATTTTGATCTCCAACTCATTTACTAAGAGTCAGATCTACTACTAAAAAAGCGACTAGTAATCACCACACCAAGTCAGACTCGAAACAAGTCATTTTCATATACGAATTTATAGTAAACAATAAATAAAATAAATCAAGTATGCAAATCCCGGGCTGTTACGACTTAAAGAAATAGATCAAGGACAATGAAAAACAAAAGCCCACCTCTCAATAGTCAGGCATTAAGCGGAAATAGAAAATGAAACAATAAACCGGACTGCACCTCTGCAGAGGGACGTGAAATTGTAAAGCAATTAAAGTTCCTGTATAAAGCGTAAGTCGTGAAGGCCTATGAATCCTGGGTATTAGGTGTTAATTGACTTATTCTCTGTAGTAGTTAAGTCGTATCAACTCAGCCTAAAATATAACTGGACAACATAAAAAGACCATAACATGCGAACAGAAAACATAATGAACGGACATGCTACACAGTAAATAGTATTAATATATCTAAGATAAGAAGATGCATAAAAGAAGAGAATGTGAAGAAGCTAAAGATATAAAAAATAATCGAATGAAGAATATAATCCAGCAGAAGGGAAAAAAGACGTGCACAGAAAAAAACAAAAAAACACGGCCATAAACAAGATGAATTGGAAAAGCAAAAGACCAAAACGCAATTTACAAATCAAACCCTAATTGAAAAAAGAATGAAAAGTAACGAAGAAAAAGGAAAAAAATACAATAAGATACTAGCAACCTTGAGTAATAAAATACCAATAAATAATTAACATTCATAATCATTAATATAAATAAATAGTATTATAATAAATATTATATTAAATAATTATATTAATATCAAAGAGAAGAAGAGAGTAGAGAGAAGAAGATGTTGAGAGAGAAGGAAAAGAGCGTGTGTCTGATATAGAGCTAAACTTTAAAAATCAATTGATCAGTATGGTCTTAACACATAATAAAACTAATAAAAAGCTCCTGCTCTTTGCACATAGAATAAACTATCAACATCGTAATTGAATGTATTGTTGTAAATAACTAATTATGTGAAATATGTAGAAGAACGCACCAATATACTGAAATGAACGGTGCGGCACGAAGAACCACTGCGGCCCGCTATATCGTAAAGTCACCCGTTGACGTAAAGATTATTTAACCTTTACTATATGAACTATTATCAATAGCTCGTTAGTAACACCATGAAACATTGTAATATGAAATTATGAAACTGCGGTAATATCCCAGCCAGGTCCTTGCTAGTCAAGATTGTTATACCTTTTAGGAGTTTTGGACTATTATTCAATAGCTCTTTAGTAAACAATCAAACATTTTCAATAATTAAAATCATCAAACTGTTGGTATGATCCACAGGTCCTGCCTAGTAAGATATATATACCTTTACAGTTTTTGAACAATTATTCAATAGCTGTTTTAGTAAACTTCTGAAGTATTTAAAGAAATTAAATATCAAACTGTGGGTATTCCACAAGGTCCTGCTAGTCAAGATTATTATACCTTTTACATATTGAACCAATTAACAATAGCTCTTTAGTAAACATAATCAAACATTGCAATAATTAAATTATCAAACTGTTGTATATCTACAGGTCCCTGCTAGTAAAGATTATTATAACCATTTTACATATTGAATAATAACAATAGCTCTTAGAAAACATATCAAATATTGTAATAATTTAAATTATCAACTGTAGTATACCACAGGTCCTGTTAGTCAAGATGTTATACTTTTACATTTGAACTATTTAAGCATAACTCTTTAGTAACAGGTTCAAATATTGTCAGTAAGTAAACTTATGAAACTGTTGGTATATCCACATGGGTCCTCTAGTACAAGATTTAATTTATACCTTTTACATATTGAACAATTAACATAGGCTCTTTTAGTAAAACATATAAAAGATTGTAATAATTGAATTATCAAAACTTGTTATATACCCAGGTTCATGCTAGTCAAGATTCAATATGCCTTATACATATTGAACTATTATACAATAGCTCTTTAGAAAACATATCAAATATGCTGTAATAATTAAATCATCAAACTGTGGTATATCCACAGGTTCCTGCTATCAAGATTATTACCTTTTTACATATGCAATCTTTTAGCAATAGCTCTTAGTAAACATATTGAAACATACCTATACAATTGAAGCTATTACCGCAATAGCTCTTTATTAAACATATCAACATTGTAATAATTAAATTATCAAGCACTGTGGTATTTCCACAGCTCCTGCATACGTCAATATTAATAAAAATAAACTCAAATCATTTTTCACTGTTACTTTTTATTGTTCTTTCTCCTTCTCCCAATTTGTTGCCTTTTTTTTCATCTCTATTTGTCCTCAGCTGAGGTTCGACCTAGAAGACAACAAACCTCTTCTTTACTTCTTTTCAACTAAGTTTAAATTAATACTTCATCTCACTTGAAAGCAGCACTGATCGTACATTTATATTAGATCAAGGGCAAAGGAAAACTCTGTCATATTATATATATAATATTATATTATTATATATATATAATATATATATATATATATATTATATTGTATATGTATTTTGGTATATTATATAATAATGATGATGATATACCAAATATAGTAAAGTTTCAGTGGCGAAATAATATTATTTCAAAAATCATCAGACAGTTCTGATAATAAAAAAAAGGAAAAAAAAGACAGAAAGAAAAGAAAGGAGGAAAAAGAAAGAAAAGGAAAGTATAAAAAAGATAGTGAAAAAAAGGCAAAGGAAAGATAAGAAAGGAAGAAGAAAGAAAGAAAGAAGCAAAGAAAGAAAAAAGAAGGAAAGAAAGGAAGGAAAAAGAAGAAATAGAAAGGAAAGAAGAAGGAAAGAAAAGAAAGAAAGAGAAAGAAAGAAGAAAGAAAAGAAGAAAAGGAGAAAAGAAAGAACAGAAAAGAAGAAAGAGAAAGAAAGAAAGAAAGTTGAATCAATATCAAATGCAAATAACAAACGAAATAAATAGAAGTGGAGGAAGACGGTGTATTAATAAAAGAAGAAGAAAGAAGGAAAAGAAGAGGAAGAAGGACAACAACAACTGCAACAACTATGAGAAAAAAAACAGAAGAAGGAGAGCAATTAAAAAAGTAAAAAATTAAAAATGAAATAGTTTATTCTTGTTCTTGTTTTAAACGAAGAAAGAAAGAAAAAGAAAGGAGGAAAAAAGAAATGAATAAAAGACGGGAAAAAAGAAGAAGAAGTAAAGAGAAGAAGAAAAAAGCGTACTTAAGAAAAAAGGTAAAGAAGGGTAGAAAGGAAGGGTAAAAGAGAAAGAAAGGGAAAAGGAAGGAAAAAGAAGAAAAGGTAGAAAGAAAAGGAGAAGAAAGAAGAAAGG
>CM042181.1:44235502-44243002 GCA_023376005.1 Doryteuthis pealeii | reverse complement strand
GAGAGAGAGAGATAGATAGATAGATAGATATGACAGATTTGAGATAGATAGATATTAACAGGCTGAAATTAGATAGATAGATATGGGCAGACAGATAGGTAGATAGATAGATAGATATGAACAGCTGAGATAAATAGATAGATAGATAGATCGATCGATATCAACAAACTGAGATACATAGTTATGAACAGGCTTTGAGATAGATAGATAGATAGATATAAACAGACTGAAGATAAATAGGTAGATTAGATAGATAGATAGATAGATAGATATGAACAGACTGAGATAGATGGATAGATAGATATGAACAGACTGATAGATATATATGAACAGACTGGATAGATATATAGATAGATAGATAGATATGAACAGACTGAGATACATAGTTATGAACAGGCTGAGATAGATAGATAGATAGATAGATAGATAGATATGAACAGACTGAGATAGATGGATAGATAAATATGAAGAGACTGAGATAGATATTATAGATAGATATGAACAGACTTAGCGCTAATACCCTCGGGAAAGGTATGAATCCTAATCTCCCTCCAGCTATGGATAAATTGTAGGGCAGGACCGGGCTCTTTAACCTTGGTTAGGCAACCGATCTAGGAGAAGGAAAACTCTGAATTCAAACCTGTTTGAACCCCGCTTAAGAAATTGACTTTGTGTGTCACATCCTGCTCATGCGGAGGGGTTGTAAATATATATATGAACAGACTGAGCTAGAATAGATAGACAGATAGATAGATAGATAGATATGGATTGAGATAGATGGATAGATAGATATGAACAGACTGAGAGAAATAGATAGATAGATAGATAGATAGATTCATTTCATAAGGTAATTCTTTATTGCAAGAAAAAATACATTTCATTTAAAAAATGTATTAATTGTTCGAATTTTTTTTTTATAAATCTAACTCAATTATCCACTGATTGGATCTTTTCTTCCTTCATTGATATTTTTTCTTCGGACTTTTCTAGATATATAATATCCTTTCTCGCCGCCTTTTCTTTCACCGGAAATACAATTGCCGCCATCTTTTTTTAAGTCTCTTTAATCTAACAACGATATTTTTTACACGTCATTGATTTGATTGAAAGAGGGAGAGAAGGAGAGAGAAGAAGAGAAGAGAAGGGGGGGGAGAGATGAAAAGAGGAGGGAGATAGAGAGAGAGAAAGAGGGGGAGTAGCAGAGAAAGGGAGTAATAAAGAGAGAGAGGTGAGAAAAGAGGGAGAAGGGGAGAGAGAGAAAAGGAGAGAGAGAGAGAGAGAAAGAAAGAGAAAGATAGAGACAGAAAGAAAGGGAGTCAGAAAGAAAAAGAGAGAAAGAGAAAGAAAGAGAGAGAGAGGAGAGAGAAAGAATGAGAGAGAGAGAGAGAGAGTTGAAGAGGGAGGGAGAGAGAAAGGGAGAGGGGAGAGAGAGGGGACAGATGAGAAAGAGGGAGGGAGATAGGAGAGAGGAAGAGGAGGAGGGAGAGTGAGAGAGAAAGAGAGTAATAAAGAGAGAGATAAAGACAGAGAAGGGGGAGAGAGAAAAGGAGAGAGAGAAAGAAAGAGAAAGATAGAGACAGAAAGAAAGGGGGTCAGAAAGAAAATGACAGAGAGAGAGAGAGAGAGAGAGAGAGAGAGAGAGAGAGAGAGAGAGAGAGAGAGAGAGAGAGAGGGATTTATCTTTATCTTTTTCATTTTTTTTCGTTTTTTTTCTTTCATTTATTCTTTCTTTCTTTCTTTTTTCCTTTCTTTCTTTTCTTCTTTTCTTTCTTCTTTCCTTCGTTGCATTTATTTATTTTGCATTTCTTTCTTTATTTCTTATTTTATTTCATTTATATTCCTTTTCTAATTTCTTTTTCATTCATTCTTTCTTCTTTTTTTCTTTCTTTCTGTTTCTTTTCATTGTCATTTGTTTTCATTCTTTCTTTCTTTCTTTCTTATTTTGTTTTCTTTCTGTTTCTTCCTTTCATTTCCTTCTGCCTTTCTTTTTTCAATTTTCTTTAATAATAGATTAAGGCTATTCCATATCTTTCTTCATTCTTTCTTTCTTTCTTTCTTTCTTTCTTTCTTTCTATTTCTTTTCATTTTGCTTTCTTTCTTTCTTTCTTTCTTTCTTTCTTTCTTTCTGTCTTCTTTCTTTCTTTCTTTCTTTCTTTCTTTTCCTTTTCCTTCGTTTTATTTGTTCTTTCTTTCTTTCTTTCTTTCTTTCTTACTATTTCTTTTCCTTTTCCTTTGTTTTATTTGTTCTTTTTTTCTTTCTTTCTTTCTTTCTTTCTTTCTTTCTTTCTTCTTTCTTCTTACTATTTCTTTTCATTTCTTTGTTTATTGTTCTTTCTTTCTTTCTTCTTCTTCTTCTCTTCTTTCTTTCCTTCTTCTTTCTTTCTTTCTTTCCTTTCATTTCCTTTGTTTATTCGTCTTTCTTCTTTCTTTCTTTCTTTCTTCCTTTCGTTCTTTCTTCTTCATTTACATCTGTCTTTCTTTCCTTATTTTTTCTATTGATATGTCAATACTATTCCATATCTTTTCTTTCTTTCTTTCTTTCTCTCCTTTTCTTCTTTATGTTTTGCCCCAGAGCCTCTCATCTTATTCTCGCGAGACTATTCCTTCCCATTCCCAGTAACGTGATCTTCCTTAATACGTTTAAAGCTATCCCATGTCTTTCCACATTTCCCAGAACCTCCCATCTGGCACACAAAAACGGACGTTCCCTAAGTTAATTAATTTTTTCTTTAATGAGCTCCCATAGTTTTATCGGCTTTGCTGATATTGATTTTTTGATTAAGCTGAAAGAAGACGTAGAAAAGGAAGAATTCGACAACAGAGGTCAAAAAGCCGATGGAAAACATTTGACAATGCCCCTGGGGCAGTTCTCTTCCAAAACACACGTTCCTTTTAAGGGACTGGACATCTCCATAAATCAGTTGTGTCATTTGATTGGATTTCAACTTCTGGATAGCGATAGAAAAATTTGTCAGAGATTTTTTTCTGATAGGGCACAAGGTCAGGTTTCTTGGAGCGTATTAGGAGTTGGCTAAAATGACTGTTTCGTGGCCATTTGGTTTGTATAATGACATTTGTCAAAAAACTATATATATATATATATAATTTAATATACCAAGCGTGTTGGTAGATCCTTGCGGAGAGAAAAAACCCGGCAGAGAGTTTGATTGTAAAAATATACTACCAAACATCAACCAGGAAGAAAAAAATTTTTGAAAAAAAGAAAAGACCAAGATATTCGTACCAACAAAAAATAATCTATTGGTATAGTATTTGGCCAAAAGAAAAAACAATTTTTATGTATATATATGTATATAATATATATATATATTCATATAACCGCTAGGAGAAGCTAATTTCGGGTTTCGGAATGTCGAGGTTTAAAGAATAAACCCCGTCTCCCTAGATTTAGTCGTATCGATGGATCGTTTAACTACGGGCAAAGAGATGGACAATTGTTGGCGTGCTGGGTTCCATTTGGTTGAGGGGATGAGAATGACGACGGGGTGCTTACACTTATTTATTGTTTCAAATCTGCTTGATTCTAAATAATATATAATTAAAAAAAAAAAAAAAAAAATCAGTTAATATAGAAATTAAATATTTTTTAATTAAACAATAAACTTATAGCGTTCTGTGTTTTTATTGGTCAGTATGATTTGATAATTTAAATGATTAATGTGGTTAGTAGTATTTATTGGTCTTGCTCCTTTTCTTCTTCAGTCAGATTTAGCCCTGAAGAGCTTTATTGCGAAACTAATAGTAGGTTCGTCTGACTCAGTAGATTATCTTATATATATATATATATATATATATATATATATATATATACTAGCAATTATATGCACCCTTCGGGTGCAAGTATTTAGGTTTTGATGTAATAAAATATTGTATCAAATTAGAAAACTATTTAGAAAATGAAAAACTGAGGGGGTATAATCGAAAAATAGAACAGCTTTAAATCTCACTCTTCCATCATTTTCCATCACTCCCGTCTTTTATTTTTCCTAATTTACCTATTTATCTAGATTATGAAGTATTTAATAAAATTACAGTTCTTTCGTCTTGTTTATGGATTTCTTTTATAATTTCTTGAAGACATTTTTACTCAGATTCGTTAAGAGAAAACCAAACAATTAGAAATCAATAATACTAAGCATATATTTATTAAAATCAAATTCTTAATATCAATATGCAAATTAGCCTTCTTGTTCACACTTTAAACCGCTAATTTGTTGAATATATAAATATACTTGCATGTTATTCGTATGTAGATCCAACAGTATTAATAAGGTACAACAATTTTATCAATAATTGAGGTTTAAATAAAAAATAAATTCATGGTGAATGTGATGTCAATAACTAAGGGAATTGTAACTTGAGTAGTGATTTAGTTTCGGTTACAGACTGAAAAACATACAATCTCCATTATAATAACTAGCAAATATATGCACCCTCCGGGTGCAAGTATTTAAGTTTTAATACAATAAAATATCATATTAAATTAGAAAGGCTAATGAAACTGAATAAAAATTCAGATAAAAAGATTTGGAACAGAGGGGGTATGATTGAAAAATAGAACAACTTTGAAACTAACTCTTCCATCATTTTCCCTTACTCCCGTCTGTCATTGGTAAATTTTCTTAATTTAACTATTTAGTTAAAATAGGAAGTAAAGAATAATATTACAGTTATTTCTTCTTGTTAATGGATTTCTTTTAAGATTTATCCCCGAGATTGTTGCTCATATTCATTAAGATATAAACCAAACAATTAGAAATCAATAATACTAAGCATATATTTATTAAAATCAATTTTTTAAGATCAATATGCAAATTAGCCTTCCAATTCACACTGTAAACCGCTATTTTGTTGTATATATAAATACAATTGCATATTATTCGTATGTAGATATGGTCAACAAACAGTTGTTCTATTTTTCAATCATACCCCCTCTGTTCCAAATCTTTTTATCTGCATTCTTATTCAGTTTCATTTGCCTTTCTAATTTAACATGATATTTTATTATGTTAAAACTTAAATACTTGCACCCGGAGGGTGCATATATTTGCTAGTATATATAATGGTTTTTGAGGGAGGTCATCCTACAAGACTCTATTCAAGCATTGAATATATATATATATATATATATATATATATATATATATAATATATATATATATATATATGAAAGTCATGGATTCCTGTATGTTTGGAAATTAAGAAATCTTCACGAAACCTCTCGTCATTGGTATGCCACCGACAGGAATATTAGTGAGTGTAAAGCTGTTAAATCTACCTTGTCGTAAAAGGAATGAAGAGAGTTCGTCTAGCAAATTAATATTCAGCTCAGTTAGAATCGCGTATTAGCTTGTCAGCGAGATGTGCCGTGTTGATGATTCCTTCAGCAAGCATGTCACCTTTTGAGGTCAGTTAAAACGCCTCTGCACTCAAGTTACGACATATTACGGTCAATTAACGACTGTTTTCAGGTTCGTGACAAGAATTCGAATATGGCCTTAGCGGAAGAACAGAACTGTCCTTTTCGCTTTATTTCTTTTTCTTCTTCTTCTTCTTCTTCTTCTTCTTCTTCTTCTTCTTCTTCTTCTTCTTCTTCTTCTTTTATTATTATTATTATTATTATTATTATTATTATTATTATTATTATAGAGTTATACCGTTTTTCACACCAGCGTTAGCTGATGGTATTTCACTGGAGTCTGAGTGACAACAAGTTTCCTCAGGTCTCCAGGACTCTTCTGAGTATTCTAGCCGATTGCAGTAGTGCAGTAGTCTGGATGGCCTCAATTCTTCCTCTGATTTCCTGATCCGTCTTTATCTCAAAATCTAAGAGAATGTTATGCATTTCATTCTCATGAACAGATTCTGCTTTATGCATATACCATTTTGTTGTATGGTCAAAATTTGGTTTTTTCCCATAATTTCCCAACCCAGTCGTCCCTAGCTTTGTATTCTCGTTGTGCTAGTTTGATACATTATTATTATTATTATTTGGCTCCTTTTGAGTTTTCACATCAGCATTAGCTGATGGTCTTTCACTGGAGTCTGAGTGACAGCAAGTCTCCTCAGGTCTCCAGGACTCTTCTGGGTATTCTGGCAGATTGCAGTAGTGCAGTGTTCTAGATGGTTTCAATCCTTCCTCTGATATCCAAACTTTCCAGACCCTTTTCCAATCCTTTAGGGATCGTTCCAAGTGCACCAACTACAATTGGTATCACTTTGACTTTCATATTCCATAACTTTTTCAGTTTTCTGGTAAGGTCCAGATATTTTTCCATTTTTTCATTTTCCTTTAGCTTCACCCTGTGATCTGCTGGAACTGCAAAATCCACCACTCGATAAATTTCTTTCTTTTTTGTTTATCAACACTAGGTCTGGTATTATTATTATTATTATTATTATTATTATTATTATTATTATTATTATTATTATTATTATTTTCACTCATTTTGAGTTTTTCACATCAGCGTTATCTGATGGTATTTAACTGGAGGCTGAGTGACAACAAATGTCCTCAAGTCTCAAGGACTCTTCTGAGTATTCTAGCCGATTGCAGCAGTGCAGTAGTCTAGATGGTCTCAATTCTTCCTCTCATTTCCAGATTTTTTAATTATTATATTATTATTATTATTATTATTATATTATTATTATTATTATTATTTCACTCCATTCGGGTTTATCACACCTGTCGTAGCCGGTGGTTCATTGGAGTCTGAGTGACAGCAAGTCTCCTCAAGTCTCCAGGACTATTCTGAGTATTTCAGCCGATCTCAAAAACGCTGTAGTCTGGATGGTCTCGATTCTTCCTCTAATTTACAATTCATCCAGTTTCTTTTCCCGACCCCTTCGGATCGTTCCAAGTGCTCCAATTACAATTGGTGTGACCTTCAAGTTATGTATTTGCCATAAACGAACTATGATTCCCTTTAGCATTTCCGCCATTTTACAACTATTCTATGATTAATTATACAGTGTTTAATCTTGTAATTATACAGTGTTTAATCTTGTAATTATACGGTGTTTAATAATATAGGGTTTATATGGTGCTTAGTCAAGTAATTATATGCTGTTTAATCAGGCAATTATTTAGCTTTTAATTATATGGTGTTTAGTTGGGTAATTATTTACTACTTAATTATATATTGATGAATGTAAGAAATTATATTCTAATGTATGTTTTTGGTATGAAACGGTATCCAACCAGGGACCTTGTAATTCATTTATATATACTTTTTGTATACCACCGTAGACATTTAAGCAGTGGGATATTCTGGACTCACCAGCACGTACATGTATACGCACCATATTATCTTATAATGTGCCTTTTTTCTGAACTGACGCGGAGCGGTATCGAACCAGGAACCTTGTAATTCATTTTTATGTAATTTTTTGTATACAGCTCTAAACATTTAAGCAGTGGGATATTCTGGGCGAGTGTCCACGTACACGTGTATCCACCAGCACATACGTGTGTAGGCA
>CM042181.1:44225502-44228002 GCA_023376005.1 Doryteuthis pealeii | reverse complement strand
TTTTTTCAGGTCACTTAATTTTGACCCCCCTTATGTTGGGGGCGTAATATTGTTTCGAGTTGGTCATATGTTATACTAATTACAGTATAAATAATAGAGATATAAAGACCGTAACTTATAATGAATACTAAAAAAAAGAGATACACAACGCAATGTGTTTATGATAATGCCTTTTTAGCCGACAATTTTTGGGAGTATATGTGCTTAATGAAGTCGTACCTAATTTTTGAAAGTTAATTAATTAATAATTAATTAATTAGGCGGGCATACCTATTTAAATGTAAGGCTAAATAAATCGAGAAAGATCAATCTCTGTATGTACAATAGGCCGAAATGTACATACAGAGATTAATTTTTCTCGATTTGTTTAACCTTACATTTAAATAGGTATGCCCCGCTAATTAATTAATTATAAATTAATTAAGTTTCAAAATTAGTTACGACTTAAATTAAGCACCTATACCCCAATTATATATATATATATATATATATATATATATATATATATATATAAACATACATATATATGTCTTTTACTTGTTTTTTAAATTTATTGCGTATGTGTGTTTGTGTGCGTATGTCTGTGTGCATATCTGTATGAGTGTGTTGGTATCTATGTGTGTGGGTGTTTGTGTTATGTGTGCGTGAGAAGAGAAAGGGAGAGAATTGCTGATTTACATTAATCATATATATATATACATATAGATATAAACATATATATATACACATCTTTTACTTTCTTTAGTCATTGGTGTNAAGAGAAGAGATATCTTTTTTCTTTAGTATTGTGTAGTGTGTGTGTGTGTGTGTGGTGTGTGTGTGTGTTCATTCTCTGAGTGTGCGTATCTGTTTGTGTAACTGTGCGTGGGTATCTCTACATGTGCGTGTGCGTGTGAAATGTTGATTTACATAAATCACACACACACACACATATATATATATGTATATATATTATTCTTTATTCATTGTGTATGTGAGTGTGTGTGTGTGTATGTCTGTGAAATCTTGATTTACATAATATATATATATATATATATATAATCACACAAATCCACTTAACCTTTATTTTTTTTTACACATATTCAAGGAAGAAATATCGATTTTTCTTTGTCTGGAATTTCCTAATATTACTTATCAATGTGCTTACATATTTATGACAAAAATTATAAATGTATACTAGCTAATTTAACCGACATTGCATGGGGTAAAACATAGATCAGCAGATTTAATCAGATATTTTTGCAGATAAGTTTCCATGAAATTAAAATGATTAGCTATCTAAACATGGAAGGGAAGGATATGGTTCATGCCTTTCCCCAAAGCGCTAAGAGGAAAGCAATAATAATAATAAAAACTCTTCAAAGATTTAAAATTGGCTCGCCGTGTACCTCACACACACATACATCCTATTATAATAGAGATTGTGTGTTTTTCTGTCTGTAACCGAAACTATGTTACGACTCATGTCACAATTCCCTTAATTATTCCATGATTTTATTTTATTTAAAACTTAATTATTTATAAAATTGTTTTAAATTATTAATACCGTTGACCATATGCTACAGGTATTTGCCTCATACCCCACTTGTATGGGCTGGGCACAAGGCCTCGTTTTAACGTGGGCCCACCCACAAACCGAAGCTCATGGGTGGAAAGAACAAAATTGCGTCGATCCCTTCGGCATTTTCCCCTCAAGGCGGCGCCTCAGGCGCTGGGCAATAAACCCAGCCATGCCCCTTTAAGTCAAGGGGGAAGGTATTGCCTGGGGGGACAGCCCCCTGATATCGACGCTATTAACTTGTAAAGGTCCCAGGGCCGAAGCCACTGGACCCCCACCCCATTGGCGGGTTTACAGGTATTTGCCTCATACCCCACTTGTACGGGTTAGGCACAAAGGCCCTATTAAAGTGGGACCACCCACAAACCGAAGCTCATGGGTGGCGGGTGAAAAATTGCGTCGATCCCGTCGGCATTCCCCCTCAAGGGGGCGCCTCAGTCGCTGGGCAATAAACCCGGCCCTGCCCCTTTAAATCTAGGGGGCAGGTGTTGCCTGGGGGAATGGCCCCCTGGGATCGACGCCGTTAATTATAGCAATCCCCCACCCGTTGGGCGGGTCAACATACTAATAACATGCAATTGTATTTATATATATACAACAAAATAACAAGTTCCAGTGTGAACAAGAAGGCTAATTTGCATATTGATATTTGAAATTTGATTTTAATAAATATGTGCTTAGTATTATTGACTTCTAATTGTTTGGTTTTATTTTATGAATATAAGCAAAAATCTCTTCAATGAATCTTAAAAGAAATCCATTAACAAGAAGAAATAACTGTAAGTTTATTCTTTACTTCCTATTTTAACTAAATAGTTAAATTAGGAAAATTTAGCAATGAAAGGCTGGAGTGATAGAAGAGTATGTTTCTGTTGTTTTATTTTTCGATCATACCCCACTCTGTTTCAAATCTTTTTATCTGCATTCTTATTTAGTTTCATT
>CM042181.1:44200502-44210502 GCA_023376005.1 Doryteuthis pealeii | reverse complement strand
TTTCCACACGTCCCTAAAGCTCTCCCCTCCATTTTTAAGAAATGATGGTATGAGTGATGGGGAAGAAATATTAAAGAACGATTAAGAAATAAGAATTCAAATAAACCAAAAAAAAAAAAGAAAGAAAGAAAGAAAGAAAATAAATCATCTTCCTTTATGTGAAATGCAAACAGCTTCGTCCAGGATTTGAATACGGTTATGCTCTGTCTATTTCATACAGAGATAACCATTACTCCACAACGGCCTTTTAGGTGCTGGTATTATATGGGAAAGACAAGGAGAGGAAATGAGTTAGAAGAAGCAAGAAAATGGAAGTAAGAGACGTGTGAAGGTTTGCCGAGAGGGGAGAACAGAAACAAAGATGTATAAGGGGAGGTAGGATGTTTTAAGTAGTGAATGAGGAGAAATATGATAGAGGGGAGAATTTAAAAAGAATGATATTTATTAGGAAACAGGCAATTAAATAAGCCTAATAAATAAAGAAAGATAGAAAGAAAGAAAGAAAAAATCGATCATAATCACCATTTTCATCATCGTCATGTCAATACGACAGCACATATTTCCATGACTTTCACTTTCTACACGTCCCTAACGTTCCCCCTTTTTAAAGAAATGATTGCCAGAAATATTATGAAAGAGAAATATAAAAAGAATGATTAAGAAAGAGAGAAAGAAAATAAATCATCTTCCTTTATGTGAAATGCAAACAGCTTCGTCCAGGATTTAAATACGGTTATGCTCTATCTATTTCATCCGGAGATAACCATTACTCCACAACGGCCTTTTAGGTGCTGGTATTATATGGGAAAGAGAAGGAGGGAGGAATGAGAAGAAGCAAGGAGATGGGAGTAAGAGACGTGTAAAGTTTTGGGCTGTATCCTTGTATGGTTGTCGAGAGGGGAGAACAGAAAAAAAAAAGATGTATAAGTAGTGAATGAGGAGAAATATCATAGAGGGGAGAGATTAAAAAAATAAAATTATTTTTTATTTAAAAAAAAAAGAATTCAAATAAGACTAAGAAAGAAAGAAAGAAAGAATGAAAGGTAGAAAGTCGATCAAAACCATCATTATCATCATCATCATTATGCCAATATAACAGCACATATTTCCATGGCTTTCTCTTTCCACACGTCCCTAAAGCTCTCCCCTCCATTTTTAAGAAATGATGGTATGAGTGATGGGGAAGAAATATTAAAGAACGATTAAGAAATAAGAATTCAAATAAACCAAAAAAAAAAAAGAAAGAAAGAAAGAAAGAAAATAAATCATCTTCCTTTATGTGAAATGCAAACAGCTTCGTCCAGGATTTGAATACGGTTATGCTCTGTCTATTTCATCCAGAGATAACCATTACTCCACAACGGCCTTTTAGGTGCTGCTATTATATGGGAAAGAGAAGGAGAGGGAATGAGAAGAAGCAAGGAGATTGAAGTAAGAGACGTGTGAAGGTTTGCCGAGAGGGAAGAACAGAAACAAAGATGTATAAGGGGAGGTAGGATGTTTTAAGTAGTGAAGGAGGAGAAATATGATAGAGGGGAGAGTTTTTGTAAATAGAATGATATTTATTAAGAAACTAGAATTTAAATAAGCCTAATAAATACATAAATAAATAAAGAAAGAAAGAAAGAAAAAATCGATCATAATCACCATTATCATCATCGTCATGTCAATACGACAGCACATATTTCCATGACTTTCTCTTTCCACACGTCCCTAACGTTCCCCCCTTTTTAAAGGAATTTCACTATTAGATGCGATTTAACGTCATATCAAAGATTCGATTTTTATTAAGAGACAAAAATCTAAATAAAAGCTAACGAAAGAAAGAAAGAAAGAAAGAAAGAAAGAAAGAGGGAAAGAAAGAAAGAAAGACAGTTAGAAAATTGATCATCATTATAAGAAGAAAGAAAGAAGGAAAAAAAAGAAGAAACAAACAAACAAGAGAGATGGGAAGAAGAAGAAGAAGAAGAAGAAGAAGAAAGAAGAAGAAGAAGAAGAAGAAGAAGAAGAAAGGAAGAAGAAAGAAAAGGAAGAAGAAGTAGAGAAGAAGAAAGAAGAAGAAAAGTGGGAGAAAGAAGAAAGAAGAACAAGAAAAAGAGAAGAGAAAGAAGAAGAACAAGTAAGAAAGGAAGGAAGGAAGGAAGGAAGAAGAAGAAGAAGAAGAAGAAGAAAAAGAAGAAGAAGAAGAAGAAAACATAGAAGAGAAAGAAGAATAAAGGAAGGAAGGAAGGAAGGGGAAGGAGAAGAAGAAGAAGTGGGAAAAGTGGAGAAAGAAAAAGAAAGGAACAAGAAGAAAAGAAAGAAAGAAGAAAAAGAAGAAGAAGAAGTAAGAAGAAAAGAAGAAGAAGAAGAAGAAGAAGAAGAAGAAGATCTAGTAACTGACCACAGAAGAAAAGGATAAACATTTATAAAAAAAAGAAGAAAAAAAACGAAAATGACATTTAGAAAATCGATCATCATAATTATCGTCCTGATCAGGTCGTTGTGAAAACACATATCCCCATGACTCTTTAGTTGATGTAGCCCTTGGGGGGGGGGCGTCCCATTGTGGGGTAATGGGTAGCAAGCTAGTGACAACTTCCTATAATGGTTACCATTAGACGACTAAAAAAAACGAAAGCCGTGAGTGTTAGTCTAAAATGTCCAATTTGATATTTGTATAGAAATGAACACGTAGGGTGATGAGAGGTGATGAGAGCTCTGGGGATTTTATTAAAAAGACAAGATTTGAAAGAAAGAAAGAAAAAAGAAAAAAAGAAAGAAAGAAAAAAAGAAAGAAAGAAAAAAATTGATGATGATGATTATCATTATCAGCATCATCATCATTTCGTTCTGACAGTAAAATTTATTTGAAGCAAAAAAAGAAGTTAATCGAGAAATGAATAAAAACAGAAGAATTACACAAGAAGAAGAATTACACAAGAAGAAGAAAGAAGAAGAAGAAGAAGAAGAAGAAGAAGAAGAAGGAGAAAGAAGCAAGAAAGAATGAATGAAAGAAAGAAAGAAAGAAAGAAGGAGAATAATAATAATAATAATAATAATAATAATAAGAAGAAGAAGAAGAAGAAGAAGAAGAAAGCCAGAAGAAGTAGAAGTACTAGAAGAAGAAAAAGAAGAAGAAGTAGTAGAAGAAGAAAAAGAAGAAGAGGAAGAAAGCAAGAAGAAGAAGAAGAAAAAGAAAAAGAAGAAGAAGAAGAAGAAGAGAAAAAAGAAGCAAGAAAGAATGAATGAAAGAAAGAAAGAAAGAAAGAAGAAGAAGAAGGTAATCCTACTAGATAAGAAGAAGGAGAAAGAAAGAAAGAAAGAAAGAAAGAAAAGTAAAAAAGATGAAGAAGAAAAAGAAAAGAAGATGAGAAAGAAAAAAAGATAAGAAGAAGAAAGAAAGAAAGAAAGAGAAGAAGAAGAAGAATGTAACCGTACTAGATAAGAAGAATAAAGAAAATAACCTTACAAGAAGACGAAAGAATGAAAGAAAGTAAGAAAGAAAAAGAATAAAAAGCAAGCAAGAAAGAAGAAGAAGAAGAAGAAGAAGAAGAAGAAGAAGAAGAAGAAGAATCCTATGTAGGAAATGACCAGAGAAGAAACAAAGGAGAAAACATTTTTTTAAAGGTGACGACGCATTTGAACACGAAATTTGAAAAAGAGAAAAAAGAGAAGAAAAAAAGTGAAAAAAAAAGAAAAAGAAAAAGAAAAGACAATTCAATATAAACGGTTTGATAAAATGACTGACTACAAGAAGAAATGAAAAGAAAGAAAAAAAACGAGCGCGGAGGTGGTGTTCGTTGGAGAGGATTGGGATGGTCCAATGGAAGTGTCTCTGAATAAATTACATTGACGAGAGAGACAAGCGGGAGGTCTGAGATGAAGCGAACGTCTAAATAATAGAATTAGGATTACAGAAAATTTAATAATCATACAAAAGATGGCGAAAGGTGTGTGTGTGTGGGGGCGGATGAATACAATGGATTGATGATGAAAAAAAAAATTTTCTTGGTTTTGTTTGACACAGGTCTTTAGCCAGTAAAGCGACAGTTCTTCCAGGCTGTGGTTGTGTCGGTGCTGCTATATGGCTGGACCACCTGGACCCTAACAAAGCGTCTTGAGAATAAGCTAGATGGGAGCTGCACAAGAATGCTGCGTGCAGTCTTGAACAAGTCGTGGAAACAGCACCCCACAAAGAAACAGCTGTACGGTCACCTGCCCCCCATCTCACAAACTATCCGAGTGAGACGGACAAGGCATGCAGGACACTGCTGGAGAAGCAAGGATGAACTCATAAGCGACGTTCTCCTGTGGAAGCCAACACATGGACATGCAAGTGTGGGGCGCCCAGCAAGGACCTACATTGGCCAGTTATGTGAAGATGCTGGCTGCTCCACAGAGGAGCTCCCGGGTCTAATGAATGATAGGGAAGGTTGGCGAAAGATTCTCATGGATACCCGTGCTGCATGCGCGACATGATGATGATGATGATGATGAAAGCAGCACCCTACAAAACAACAGTTGTACGGACACTTACCTCTCATCTCACAAACTATCCAAGAAAGACGAGCAAGACATCTAGGTGGGGGGGGGGCGGATGAATACAATGGATTGATGATGAAAAAAATTAAATATTTTCTTGGTTTTGTTTGACACAGGCCTTTAGCCAGTACGTTTACAGAGACCTATAAAAGCAGCACCCTATAAAACATGTTGTACGGACACTTACCTCCCATCTCACAAATATCCAAGAAAGACGGGCAAGACATCTAGGAAGAAACGAATTCGATGAAATTGGCCACATAGCGTAGAACATAAAGGCGTCAATTTAAGACAGTTCTGGGTGACAGTTATCGCTAAGCCGCAGGTTCAATTCTGATCAAGGGTGATAGAAGCGTAGAATAATCATTGACATAGTTTAACACCTGTACCCCAGTTATGGTTAGCGGATTGAGAACATGATACTCCCGTGGATTGAATAAAGGGTTCGGTTCAGAGTTCCGTGATGGCTCCCGATTACGACAAGAAAGTTCCCAAGTTCGAAAAGAAGGTTTCCGTGTTCGAGAAGGCTCCAGAGTCCGACAAGAAATACCTAAAGAAGACCGTAGGGCACACCGGCCGAAACGTTGTACAGATAACAATGAAGATGAGGACAATAGTCCGAATAATGCAGATGATACTAATATAAGGATGTGTTTGACAGGGCAATGTGTTTGACAAGGTTGTTATTCTTGAAAGAAAAAAGAAAAAAGAAAAAATATTGGGAGAGAGAGAGAGAGAGAGAGAGAGAGAGAGAGAGAGAGAGAGAGAGAGAGAGAGTTTAAGCAAGATTATTATACGTTTTACATATTGAACACAACCGTAATAGCTCTAAGTTATTATACCAAACGTTATAATAATTAGATTATAAGAGAGTTTTATAATTTGCTTGAAGCATTATGTATATATTGGTTAGGAGGTTGATTTAGAAGGCTATCACAATGCAAGTGTAAATAAAAAAAAAATAATACGGTAACAATGGTGTTGTTTGTTAACCTGTATTTAATTCTTGAATTTTCGAGATAATATCTATTTTTCAAAAGATCACTGGAACTGAAGCAGTCTAGTAATAGACTGCTTCAGTTCCTGTGATCTTTTGAAAAAGAGATTTTATCTCGAAAATTACTGATTTATCAATACTGATTTATCAATAAATGAATTTTATAATGCATCAGTTATTTTATTTCAAAACTTTCTGACTTAATTAGGTATTTCTGCTATGGCAAATTAATATTTAGAATTCATTTATAATAAGACACGCCTAATTTTAAGTTTCAAATTTCCTATTTTTAGATTCTAAAAAACAAATATCTATTCAATAACTACTTTAGTTTATTATTGTTATCTAATAATTATGATTATACTGTGATATATCCACAGGTCATGCTAGTTTATTTATGTTATCGTCTAATATATCACTCGTCTTAACATCCCTGCCTAGGCCAGTGTGCAGATCCCTTGTCTCGCGAATGTGACATATGCCAATAAGATACAAGGGACAAACGAATGAGCGTGTACTGTTTTGGAAGAAATTGGTTTGTTCGTATTCGAGTGCCAAAAAGAAGCAAAAAGAATATATATTTACAAGTTCACAAAGCAAAAAAAAAAAAAATCCAAAAAAATATACAAAAAAAAAAAGATGTCGATGAAGAATAGAAAGGCGTATTTTGTTTTCGCTATCGAATTCCTGTCGCCTTGCTCGTTGAGGGGTAGCGGTGATAAGCTTGTTCTTTACCCTACGAAACAATCTTCCAAATTGAGATAAGAAACTACGTACTGTTTGAAGGCATATGTAAGACATTGGAATAAAACTTTATTATTTTTGCCTACTTTGTGTTTTCTCTCTCTCTTTTTTTTTTTTAATTTTTTTTTTTATTGTATTATTGGTTGTGCGATGCGGGGCGCGTGAGACCCAATGTCAACAGTGAAACTTCTGGTAGCAAAGATTTAATTGGACGGTAACATCGAAAAAAAAGACAGGGTCGCAATGGAGGGGACAGGTTTAAAAATAACAAAACGAACCGTAAATGAACGTATCAAGACTTTTAAAACAAATAGACAAAATTAGAATAAAAAGGAATAGTTTGTTTGTTGAGATAAAAAACATCACACGAACATTGAAAAAACCCAAAAAAACACGAACATTAAAAAAAACAACCAAAAAAACAAATTCAAAGAATTAATAATATCAATCGTCTACCTACAGAGAGTCGGGGCTAGAAATGAAAGGTATTTGGGGAAAAACTTGCAAGGTAGGTGTAAAGACGACAAAAAAAAATCAGTTTTTTTAGGGGGTGGGTAGAGAGGTATGTTTTTTTTATTCCTTAATTGGATTTTAATTTTTGTTTAATTCCTTATTATTTTTTGTTATTTTTTTTTGTTATCGTGGGTTGTGTTACGCTTTTCGCAGCGGGGCAATTTCAAGGGAGAGTTCCTTGTTAAGATCACATGGTTGGGGTTGGGGTGTGTGGGTTGGATTGTTGGGGGTGGGGGCAAAAATAAATAATCAATCTTATGAAAACATTGAGAGAATAGACAGGTACATCACTGCTTATTTTCTTTTGAGTGTAAGACGAGTCTCATTAACTTTCGGAGGGACAACTTTCAATATACGTATATATATATATATATATATATATATATATATATATATATATATATTGATAGCTGTCCCTCAGAAAGTTAATGAGATTCGTCTTATATATATATAATATATATATATATATATATATATATAATATATATATGTTCGCCCACGTCTCAAATCCCATGTTCTCTCATCGTTATTATTTGTTCTTTCATCTTATACCATTCTTACATTTAATTCAATGTTTTTTATGTCAATTTTCTATCAATCTTGTTTTTTTTCCTTTTCATTCAACCCACCTTTCTTTCTTTTTCTTTCTTTCTTTCTTTCGTTCTTTCTTTCTTCTCTCTTTCTTTCTTTCTTTCTTTCTTTCTTCTCTCTTTCTTTCTTTCTTTTTCTTTTTTCTTTCTTTTCTTTCTTTCTTTCTTTCTTTCTTTCTTTCTTCTTTCTTTCTTTTTCTTTCTTTCTTTCTTCTTTCTTTTCTTTCTTTCTTTCTTTCATTTATTCATATCCCTCCCTTTCTATTCAATATTTCTAAGTATGTCTTGTTTCCTATCTTTCCTTTCTTTCGTTCTTTTTCTTTCTTTCTTTCTTTCTTTCTTTCTTTTTTCTTTCTCTCTCTCTCTCTCTCTCTCTCTCTCTCTGTCTCTCTTTCTTTCTTTCTTTCTTGCATTCATCTCCCTCCCTTTCTATTCAGTATTTCGAAGTCTGTCTTGTTTCCTATCTTTCCTTTCTTTCGTTCTTTTTCTTTCTTTCTTTCTTTCTTTCTTTCTTTCCCTGTTTCATTATTTTTTCTTTCGTTCTTTCTTGCCTTCTTTCATTCTTTTTTCTTTCGTTATTTAATTATTTCTTTCTCACTTTCTTTCTTTCGTACTTTCCTTACTTTCTTTTTTTTACGCTCTTTCTTAATTTCGTTCTTTCGTTTGTTTATTATTTCATTCTATTTTCTGGTCTTTCCTTCTTTCTTTTCTTACTACTTTCTTTCTTTCTTTCTTTCTTTCTTTTGTGCTTTCGTTCTTTCTTTCCTACTTTTCTTACGTTCTTTCTTACTTTTGTTCATTCACTCTTTTGTTTATTCACTCTTTCTTTCTTTCTTTCTTTTTTTCTTTCTTTCTTTCTTACGGTTTCTTTCTTTCTTTCTTTCATTCTTTCTTTCTTTCATTACGTTCTTTCTAACTTTTTAATTTAATAAATATATACAGCCCATTAAACTGTGGCATGTGGAAATATGATAGATGACAATAGATGAGTTCTCAAAATAATAATTCATTACTATAATTTTATTTATATTGTTATCGTCAAAAAGAAATACAATAGTTAAATTACAAAAATACTTAATCGAGAGTTGAATCCTCGTGGGATACCCCATCTAAATCACTATGAAAAAAATAGACCTTGCATTGATCCAGCTACTCTGAAAAGATATGATAATGCCTACTATTTAAAATATTAAATGAAAAAAATCCATGTTGTTATCATTTAAATTTTATTCTTTAATTATCTTCACGAATATAAATCAAATCTCTATTATTTTTGCTCACAAACCAAGCCCTGGTGATATCTAATGTGTATATATATTTACTTTGTCGTTAGTTGTTCTATTTTTGAAGTTTCCTCCGGACATACCGATTCATACAACAGCACTATGGATACATGATCATTTGGTTTTCTTATTGCAATAATTGGTGATGCCCAACTGCTACCACATTGGAACACTCTCTCGAGTATGCCTTGTGTAATAAGTAATTGAGCCACCTCCCCTTTATGTAAATTTAAAGTTTTGTAAAACTATATAAACTCCCAAGAGAACTGGTTTGGTTAGGTTTGGTTAGTTGGGTTTTACGGCATGTCAATCCCTTGGGTTATTTTATGCCGACTACTTCTATTGGTAAAAAAATGTTTAATGCTAACAAAGTTTTGAAATAATTTCATTTTTAATGGATAATACAATTTTTGTTTATAAACTCATGTTTTCTATTTAACCCATAGATGGGACCCTAACAGGTACTACCACTCCGGGTCAGAGTGGACCAGGTAGCAATGGTGATGAAGGGGTGCTCCACATTCCCCAAATCTCCAAAACTGGAACCTCACCATTAGATATAGTTTAACATAATTCACAGGACATGTAGACCCTCAGTCACCGCCTTCTAGCAACCATATGATAAAAAGGGGTTGGGGCTTGCCATAAAGGCAATAGGGTTGGGAAAATCATATAGGTGCTAGGGCTTGACGTGACCAGCCGATTGATCAGAGGGGGCCACTCCGACCGCCCCAAGAGAACTGCAAATGTATTCAAAGTAGAATATCTACATACTAATAGTATGCAATTATATTTATATATACAACAAAATAGCGGTTTACAGTGTCAACAGGAAGGCTAATTTGCATATTGATATGAAAAATTTGATTTTAATAAATATGTGCTTAGTATTATTGATTTCTATTTGTTTGGTTTTATTTTGATAAAAATGAGCAAAAATCTCTTCAATAAATCTTAAAGGAAATCCATTAACAAAAAGATTTAACTGTAATTTTATTCTTTACTTCCTAATTTAACTAAATAGTTGAAATAGACAATTTAGCAATGAAAGACGGGAGTGATGGAAAATAAAGAGTTAGTTTCAAAGTTGTTCTATTTTAACAAAGAAATTATACCCTCTCTGTTTCAAATAATTTTATCGGCATTACTAATTACGTTCATTAGTCGTTTTAATCTAATATATTTTATTACATTAAGACTTAAATACTTGCGCCCGGAGGGTGCATATTTTTGCGAGTTATTATTAATGCTAGCAGGTCATGTGGATAATGATTTGATTATTACAACGTTTGATATGTTTACTTAAGAGTGTCTGTTCTCTTATTACCACACCTTGTTTAATTAGTTTC
>CM042181.1:44188002-44193002 GCA_023376005.1 Doryteuthis pealeii | reverse complement strand
TCGATGTTTAAACATTTCGGTTTCATTAAACCTTCATCAGGATGTATCTTGGGTGAAGAAATGATGGATGTTTTTATATGTGACAGGAGATGAAAATCTTTTTAGTTATGTAACTGTATTAGATCAGCGTTATATTTTTGAAAGGCAAGTCGCGAAATGTTTAAACATCGATAATTAAATTCATCATATTTTCGGAACACTTGTTTTTTTCAAATTTTATATGTATATATATATATATATATATATATATATATATATATATATATATATATATATGGGAGAAATGTGAGGAGGTTAATCCGACAGTATGTGGAGAAAGTGGACAAACACGGGATGTTATGGAAACTGGATGTTTATTGTCGACGATGCAACGTTTCGGCCATTTAGACCATCATCGGGACCACCGACCATTGAAGAACTGGGCTTTTGGTCCTGATGAAGGTCTAAATGGCCGGAACGTTGCATCGTCAACAATAAACATCCAGTTTCCATAACAACCCGTGTTTGTCTACTTTCTCCAACACACACACACACACACACACACACACACATATATATATATATATTATATATATATATATATGTATATAATATATATATGTGTATGTATTTTAAGACTTGTGATTCATTTTACAATTTATTCGGTAAAAAGAGTCACCTGTTTAGTACAATGCCACATTCCAATTTTTAGGACTTCGAACGAAAAAGAATTATCAATGATTTGATGTAGACTACCTTCCCGAAGGCTGTGGGGAAAGAAGAAGGGTTGGAGCAGGAAACAAGGTAGATGAAAAAAAAAAAATAGAATTGTTGTGAACAATAAAAATATAACTGGAATATTTTAATCAAAGAACAACGATGAAAATATATAAAAAAAAAACAAAAAAAACAAACGTTTTACTTATAAAAGTATTTTCCAGACAAACAGGGAAAATGGATTTAAGTACTGGAAATTTGCCGAGAGGCAAATTTTGCCAGAACATATATATATATATATATATATATATATATATATATATATATATATGAATTTTCACACATACTCACACACACTATATATATATATAATATATATATATATATATATATATATATGTATATATGAATTTCACACATACTCACACACACTTATATATATATATATATATATATATATATATATATACAGATAAATAAATATACAGGCATATATATATATATACATGTGTGTGAGTATGTGTGAAAAAAAAATATATATATAATATATATATATATATATATATATTACACAAACACACACACAAGCACACACCCATACACACACACCACACACACACACACACATATATATATATATATATATATATATATATATGAATTTTCACACATACTCACACACCCGTATATATATGTGCATATAAATGAATATATATATATATATATATATATATATATATACATATATATATATATATATATATATAAATATATTACTGTGTGTCTGTATATTACTGTTTCTGACGTACTAATTTGTATAAATACCATATATTATATATATATTATATATATTTAATGATATATATATATATGCATATATTAGTGTGTGTCTGTTACTTTTTCCTACATATTAATAGGCTAAGCACAGACACACACACACACACACATGCACACACACATACATACATACATATATATATATATATATATTATATATTATATATATAATATATATATATATACACACTAGTATGTTTGTAAATGTTACTGTATTCATTCCTATTACTATGTACGAATACTTTATTACAAATAAATATATAAATGTCGGTATATATATAATACATACATACATACATATATATATATATATATAATATATATATTATATGTGTGTTGTGTGTGTGTGTGTGTGTGTGGTGTGTGGTGTGTGTTTTGTTAAACTCTACGGACAATTCTTGTCGGCGAGTTTTTGTTCGATCTTTTCTAACTGTCTGGCCATCTTTTAATATCCGGGTGAATTGGTGTAGCAATCCACCAAAGGTTCTTTCACGTGCACTTCTGCACGTCTTTGTGCCATCATCAGGTGTGAAACTGGTGGAAATTTTCCGTTGTTTCGCTTTTAAAACGATCAGTAGCAGTGGTAAGTGGTAGTAGTAGTTCCATTTAAACGAACAGTGGCAGTAGAAATTTGTAGGAAGGGGGCTCACAAGTTTGAAAGTAAGGGGAATGGTGGGAGGAGGATTTGCGGGAAATTATAGGCATTTAAGGACATGATGACTGGTTTAAAAGTTTATCTTGTTTAAGGTGGGTTTGTTTTGTTTGATATCTAAAGCTTCGAGTATTTGAAAATGTTGAGATTTTTTAATATATAAGGTGTGTGCTAGATTCCCGCTCCTACTTATAGACTCGGCGAGATCATGTGATCTGTTCTTTGGCCAATCACTGGCAGTACTCTGAGGCTGATACAATACTTAACCCACCCTACCGGTCACAATTACTACAACGTTCATTGACGACGGACATAGGATTAAATCACTGGACCTTTACCAATACGCAGGATAGGACTTATACGATTACCAAAGGATTCCATAACATAGGACTTTCGTTAAGCCCTTTTCAACTGGCCAAGGATGTCACTTAAAAACTTTACAGAAGGTTTTGTTTGTTTTTTTCTTTGTGCAGTATAATTGTATTTTCATTTAAAATTTTCCGTTAGGGACATGAATGTGATTTTAAATGTTGTATTATGGAGTTTGTATCAGTTAGGTGTAGTATTAACCGGCGTAATAATGAGGTCGTCGTGTGACCAATATACGGGCTTTCGACTTTGGAGAGGCAGTCTCCTACTGGACATTTAAATTTTATACACGAGATTGGTCTCATTAAGACGAGTAGTTTTGGGAGATGAGTTGTTGCATGTGGCAAGATTGGCGATTTTAAACTTTTGGTAATAGATAATTAGCTTTATTTTGCTGTTGATGTCGGTGGAAGGAACATTATTACGTATTAATTTTTTTAACACAGTTTTTGTCTCATTTATAGTTTCGGTGCATCTGATTACGGTAATATATGTGCTGGGTGGAGTTATTAAGTGTGGTATTTTTTTTCGTTGTAGTTAATGTTATGATTGGTCTGTCGGATTTGTTCGTCGACAAAGTAGTTGGGAATTCATTATTGATGAGAGTTTGTTTAATATTTTGTAGTTCGGAAAAGAATATTGTTTTAGAAGAAGAAGAAAACTTCGATCGATTTATTATATTTTTTATAAATGGCTCTTTTATATTGTGCAGGACACTCACTTTTGTAGTTGATAATACAGGAATTGTTAGATGTAGTTTTTTTTATATGGATATATATATATATTTATATGAACTTAACACAAACAATAAACTTCCATTCCTCGACGTTATGATAGACTCTAACAACAAGATATTCACCACCTATCTATTAATATTTATTAATAATGGAGATTCGCTTCGGGTTTTTGTCTGTAACAAAAATTACGTCACTGCTTACGTCACATTACCCCAAATCGTCATAACATAAAATAAATACACTCAAAATTTGAGCATGCAATATTAGACAATCCTCATTGATTTTTTTAAAACAAGTTTTAATAAATTCATGACTGGTATTATATATCTATATATAGTTTGTTTTATTTTAATACATATTTAAAGCTTACATTTCAAATTGTTTTATTTTTTAATCCTTTAATGAATTTGATGATTTTACTTATTTAGGGTATAAAGTCGCTGACATTGAATTTTTTTACTCCCACCCCTCAGGCAATATGTTTCAAAAATCTATTTTTACATCGCCCGGGGGTGTTTTTATTTTGTACTAGTAATTATAATTCAATGATACCAGGCATGCATTTATTAAAACTTGTTTTAACCATGTGAACCGTTTATTGGTGCATCCTTAGTTTCTGATAGGGCGTGTGGTGTAATGGTTAGCAAGCTGTATTAGCAAACCATTGTTAGTGAGTTCGATCTTCATTGTGCGCCCCATACTTCTGGCTTTGTGACGTATCTAATCTAAGCTAAGCTTCGTCCAGTCTGCCCTACTATTTATCCATAGCTGGTGGGAGAGTAGGATTCATACATTTCCCAAGGGTGTTAGCGCAATGTGAAAGGACTATGACAGAGTTAATGGTTATTTTCTGCCCATCTTTCTTTAGTATACACTAGCAGGATTACCCAGCTGGCAGGAGAAATCTAATTCAAATATTACTCCAATTATTGAAAAACAACTGAATTATGAAAGGAAGAATGTGCTGATGCACACAGGAGAGAAGCAACATTCTGTTTTGATAATCAATCTGTAAACGTTACTGTTGTGAGGTTTTAAGGGGTCAATAAAGAACAAAACGACGGGTAACAAATGTAGGAAAATGTATTAACAAAGAGTAGACAAATACAATACATAGAAGTGGAAATTTACGTCCGACAAATAGAGTTATTGGCTTACTCGCATTGGCTTACTGCCAAGCCACAATTGTCCGCTGTTACTTATAGTAACCTGTCCGCGCATTCCATTAGTCTTATAGGGTGTATCACCTATAACAGTTACAAAAATGTACTTGATATTTTGATTTTTTGCATTTTACCCTAAACAAACCCAACGACACTAACACAAAAAAAATGTATTCTACACTTTTCCTTTTCCATTAAAAATTAGTTGACGCCAACAAAATGAACTCATCGTGTCAACATCCTCCCCTGGGTATCTTGTCATATTTTTTTTTCGCTCGGCGGACACTAGTCGGTTATGCCAGTCAGCGAGGGAGTCTTATCCCTTTTCAATAGCACTAGACCAAGGAGATTTGTTTTTTTTGCATGCTGAGGTGGATCGCCCACCTACTCAGCTCTTTACTTTCACGCACAGATCCTGTGCTACTCATACGCTGAGTTGGTGAGGACCGGTATCGAACTAGAGGAACCTTGTGGTTTCTAAGCTAAACACTCTACGACTGGAGGCTAACCGGTCCAATTATGAAATAGTAGTATCAGTTTAATCCT
>CM042181.1:44165502-44183002 GCA_023376005.1 Doryteuthis pealeii | reverse complement strand
ACTAATACTTAAATTAGAAAAAATAACAAGAAAGACGAGAGTGGATGGAAGAGTAACGTTCAGTGTTTCTAATTTTCGGATTTTTATAGCACCTCTGCTTTTTTCAAACTTTTTATCTGCATTTTATTTAGTTTTCATTAGCCTTCTAATTTTAATACAATATTTTATTGCATTAAACTTAATACTTGCACCCGAGGTGCATATATTTTGCTAGTATGCATAAGATACAAACATTTTTGAAAAACATATACATTTTTGCAAAACGTTACAGAAAGACGTTCGTTTTCCCGGCATCGCTGGATGGCCCGATACTTAATCAATAAATACAAACTTGAATACCAGAACCTTGAATAGCAAATACCATGTCATATTCATCAGGTCCATTCCTAAATCGCCATGTTTTAACGGCCAACGGAAATTTCTATCGCCGTTTTCCTAAATGAAGGAATTTACCATTTGATTTTCTTTGGCGTTTCGGTTATTTGTTTTTCTTCATTCTTTTAGGCGACAAGGAATTAACATTCACGTCTGCCATTTTTTTCGTCTTTGAGACATTTGATTACCATTCTTCTTTGTCTGTCTTGTCTACTCGTGTCCAGATTCCTTTAACGTAAAATGCCTAGACGCAATTGGCGCCCAATACACAGAGGACGCCTAAGGATGTTTAAAAAAGACGTCTGGTATTCTGAGAAGGACTATGACATAGTTAATGGTTATTTTCTGCACATTCTTCTTATAGTAAACACTAGCAGGATTACCCGGCTTGGCAGAGAAAGCTTATTTTCAATATTACTCCAATATAGAAATAACTGAATTAAGAAGGAAGAATGATGCTGGATGCACACTGGAGAGAAGCAACATTCTGTTTTTGATAATTAATCTGCTAAAGTTACAATATGAGTAATTTATCTATTAATTTTTTCAAGACGGTCCTACTCTCAAAATTTCTTGTGAGGGTACTAGCTCCCCAGTCCTTTGCCGCCAAAAGTCATCAGGTTATTTCCAAACCAACCGTGATCGCGACTCTGCATCAATGTGTACCTAGGTATATATATTTATTTCAACCGCTTCGCCACCAGCAGGATGCGACACAAGGTCAATTTCCTTAAGCGGAGTTCAACAGGTTTTGAATTTTCAGAGTTTTCCATCTCTAGACCGGCTGCCTAACCAAGGTTAAAGAGCCCAGTCTGCCCTAACTATTTATCCATAGCTGGTGGCGAGAGTAGGATCATTATATTTCCCAAGGGTTGTTAGGCGCAATGAGAAAGGACTATGACAGAGTTAATGGTTATTCTGCCATCTTCTTTTAGTATTACAACTAGCAGGATTTACCCGCTTGGCAGGAGAAATCATAATTTCAAATATTTTACTCCAATTATAGAAAAACAACTGAATTATGGAAAGGAGAATGTGCTGATGCACACAGGAGAGAAGGCAACATTTCTGTTTTGATAAATCATCTTAAAACTTTACTGTTTGAGTTTAAGGGTTTTCAATAAAGAACAAAAGACGGGTAACAAATGTTAGGAAAATGTATTAACAAAAGTAGACAAATACTATATACAGAGAAAGTGAAATTTACGCCGACAAATAGAGTTTATTGGCTACTCGCATTGGGCTACTGCACAAGTCACAATTGCCTGTTACTTATAGTAACCTGTCCGCGCATTCCATTAGTCTTATAGGGTGTATCACACTATAATAGTTACAAAAATGTACTTGATATTTGATTTTGCATTTTACACCTAAACAAACCCAATGACACTATCACAAAAAAAATGTATTCTACACTTTTCCTTTTTCCATTTAAAAAGTTAGTTGACGCCAGGAAAAGGAACCCAATTCGTGTACAACCTTTTCCCCTGGGTATCTTGTCATATTTTTTTTCGTCGGGCGGCCTAAATTCGGTATCAGCCAGTCAGCGAGGGAGTCTATCCCCTTTTCAATAGCACTAGACCAAGGAGATTGTTTTTAGCATCTGCAGGTGGAGCGCCAACCTACCATTCAGTCCTTACTTTACCGACAGATCCTGTGCTACTCATTACGCTGAGTTGGCGAGGACTGTATCGAACTAGGAACCGTGTTGGTTCTAGCTAATGCCTCGACCGACTGTGCAACTCGGCCCCTATTATGAAATATGTAAAGTCGTCGGGGCGGCCCTAAAGTCGGGTATCAGCCAGTCAGCGAGGGAGTCTACCCCTTTTCATAGCACCAGACCAAGGGAGATTGTTTTTTAGCATCTGAGGGGAGCTCCACACCTACCATCAGCTCCTTACTTATCCGCGCAGATCCCTTACTACTCATACGCTGGTAGTTGGTTGAGGACCGGTACAAACTAGGAACCTTGTGGTTCTAGCCTGAAATGCTTTACCGACAGAGCAAACCGGCCCATTATGAAATATGTAAGTCGTCGGGGCGGCCTAAAGGTCGTATCATCCATCAGCGAGGGAGTCTATTCCCTTTGAATAGCACTAGACCAATGAGATTGTTTTTTTGCATTCTGAGGTGGATCGCCACACCTACCATCAACTCCTTACTATTACCGTACAGATCCCTATGCTACTCATTACCGCTGATTGGCGAGGACCGGTATCGAACAAGGAACCTTGGGTTTTCTAGCTGAATGCTCTACCGACTGAGCAACCCGGCCCATTATGAAATATGTTTTAGATCAGTTTTTCCTTGTCGGTTGATTATTGCTAGGAGGAAAATTCATTAGCAAAGTAATCTACCGACTGAGCTAACCCGGCCCATTATATATATTTACCCAACCCTCCGCACGAGCAGGATTGACCACAAGGATCAATTTCTTAGCGGAGTTCAACAGGTTTGAAATTCAGAGTTTTCCTTCTCCTAGATCGGTGCCTAACCAAGGTATAAAGAGCCCCAGTCTGCCCTACTATATCCATAGCTGCTGGGAGAGTAGGATCATTACCTTCCCAAGGGTGTTAGCGCAATGTGTGAAAGGACTATGACAGAGTTAATGATTATTTCGTTCATTATCATAGCATTTTTCCTTTTCCAATGTCTGCATTAGTAAGAGAGAGAGAAAGAGTGGGAGGGAAGGGAGATAGACAGAGCGAAGGATAGATAGATAGATGGATTTACCAAACCCCTCCACACGAGCAGGGTTCACACAAGGTCCAATTTCTTTAAGCGGAGTTCAACAGGTTTGAATTCAGAGTTCCTTCTCTAGATCGGTTTGCCTAAACAAGGTTAAAGAGGCCCAGTTGCCCTACTATTTTATCCATAGCTGGAGGAGAGTAGGATTCCATACCTTTCCCAACGGTAATAGCGCTAAGTGGTAATGCAATTTAGCACGGTCCAGAATTTGACCGGGCGACGAGTCCATTTCCATGACTTTAACCATTACACCACGCGCTTTCCTAAAACCGCGCCCATAATATGGCAGAAAGTAAAAAGTGTTCGTTTATTCAGTCTCTTACTTCCTGACTGTCTGCTCCCTTTTTAAATGTTATGAATTATTTTGGATATATAACAATTATCTATACTGTGCCATTCGGATTAGGTTGGAACTTAAGTAGTGAAACCCGGTTTTTGTTAGCATGTCAAATCTTTTAATATTAACACTGCACCTTCTGTATATTATAAAAATATGCAAACCAAAATGTACTTGATATTTTTTGATTTTTGCATTTTTACATCTAAACAAACCCATGACACTAACACAAAAAAAGTTTCTTACTTTTCCTTTTTCCATTAAATTAGTTGACGCCTAACAAAAAGACAAACTCATCGGTTACACCGCCGTCTACCTAAGAAAGCGCAAAGTAATGCCCCGTTGTGGTGGTTAATATGGTATCCGAACAGCGGCATAGTCTAGCAGCACGACGATAGCAATATTTATTTAAAAACGTCTTGTATCCTGAGGAGGACTATGCAGAGTTAATGGTTATTTCTATCCAATGTTTTCCCTTTAGTTACACACTAGCATGGGGAGGGAGGATTACTCGGCATTGGCAGGAGAAGCATTTTTAATGATACATTTACTTGGGTATGCCGGGAGAGTTGCTAGGGCTAGAAGTGACCAGCCAAATGATCGGAGGGAGGTTCGCCGACGCTCGTTTAGCCAAGTAAGCGCCAAAGTTAATGGTGCCGTTAGTGGTTGTTAATATGGTACCAAACCAGCGGATTTAACAACACGTGATAACTAAAATGCCCTAAAAAAAGGATCTTTAGTTGCCTACAACACCGGGCAACATCCATCGCAGCAGGGCACGATGATATCAAGAAAAAATAGACAGCTTACAAGAGACCACAGGACCAGCTATGCGAAGATGCTGGTTGCTAGCAGAGCGACCTCCCAGGTGCACATGAATATAGGGAAGGTTGGCCGAGAGATTGTCATGGATACCCGTGCTGCATCGCGAACGATAGAGATAGGATGATGTACAAGTGTGAGTACGAATCCTTGGGGCCCGGTACCAAATGTAATTACCGATCCTTGCAAGGAATCACATCCGCGGCTCATGTGTAGAATATTTCCGGACTACTACCTGAGGCCTCGCGTCATCTGCTCTTTTCATACCCCTCTGTAGAACTGGAATCGACGCAATTCGGTCGGAGTGTCATAGGATGCCGGGGAGTGCTAGGAGCTAGAACGTGACCAAGCCAAATGATCGAGGGAAGGCTATCGCCGCCCCGTCTAGCCTAAGTAAGGCCCAACGTAATGCGCCCGTTTAGTGGCGGTTAATATGGTACTAAACAGCGATAGTCTAGAGCAACGAACGACTAGCAATAATTTATTTAAAAACGTGCTTCTATCCTGAGAAGACTATTGCACAGAGTTAATGTTATTTTCTGTCAATGTTTCCTTCTAGGTACACACTAGTCAGATTACCGCATTGCAGGAGAAAGCTAATTAATAAATGATACATTTACATAGGCGATATGCCGGAGAGCGTCCGAGAAAGAGAGGCTTGTATTAGATTTTGATATACTGGGTATGACCAAACTGACGTATTGCCAGTCGGGCAGCCGAAAATGATAGAAATAACCGGATGAACCTTGCGGCAGTGAATGGGGAGATAAGGGACCCTCAACAAAGGGATGCGTGAGCAGGTTTCCAATGTAAGAAGGTCTGGGTGTACTTGTATGATGGGTTCCGAACCACTACAGAATGGCAGACATACAGTAAATTATTTATTATTACTAATTATACTATCATATCTTTTTTATTTATTTTATTACTAGCAAAATAAAAACGCCCTATGAGCGACTTAAAAAAATACTTGGCCCTGAGGGGATGGGAGTTGAGAAAATTTAATATCAGAATAGTTTGTATCATAGTAAGTAAAAATCATCAAATTTATTAAGGAGTTAAAAAATAAAATAAATTACTAAGGAGTAAATAAAAAAAATTGAAATGGAAACCTTAGTTTCTGCATAACTTTAACATATATATTAAAATTAACCAAACTATATATAGATAGATAATTACCAGGTATGTTATTTATTAAAACTTGTTAAAAAACCAATGAGACTGTCAATTGGTTACATGCTCAAATTTTAGTGTATTTATTCCTGTATGAACGATTTTGGGTAATGTGACGTAAGCAGTGGACGTAGATTTTGTTAACAGACAAAAACCAGAAAGCGAATCTCTATTATTGAAGATTTTATTGATTATGGATAAATTCATTAAAAAGTTTTTTTGAAGCAATAGGGTGGGACAATTCATACAAGTGCTAGGGTGGCTTTTCGCCGCGCTAGCCTAAGTGTTGCATGTCATGGACTGCTCAGTTGCGACACCATCGCTAACCCGCCCTGTCGGCTGGGGCGTTAGAATGCACTCGACTGCAACCTCTGCAGAGGGTAAGAGCTCTCCCCAATGGGGCCACCTGTTGGCCCGTGGGTGGCGACACCGTTTGATGCCTTAAGGATAGAAGCCCAGGTGGATGAGCAGTTCATGACATGCAATACTCCACTTTGGCCCTATCTTGGGCTAGACGGGCGTCCCGGAGAGGCCCTCCGATCACTCGGCTTGTCCATGTCAAAAGCCCTTAGCACCTAAATGATTTTCCAACCCTATTGCCCTTTATGGCAAGCCCCAACCCCTTTTATCAAATATGGGGTTGCTAGAAGGCGGTGGACTGGCGGGTCTACATGTCCTGGGAATGACGTTAAACTCTATCTGATGGTGAGGTTCCAGTTTTTGAGGTTTTGGGGAATGTGGAAGCAATCCCGTTCATCACCATTTGCTCCTGGGTCCACTCTGATCCGGAGTGGCTAGTACTGTTAGGTCCCCATCTATGGGTAATAGAAAAATGTTATTTTATATAAAAAAATTGTATTATCCATTAAGAATTGATTTTATTTCAAAACTTTAATGATTAAATCCCACTGAGGTTGATATGCCGTAAACAAAACAAAACCAAACCATGCTAACAGATGGTCCCATTGCCGGGCGGGGGGTACCCATTTGCAGAAGACCTAGCTCCTCAAGACTAACTAGATGAGGATTTGCACATGCATGTGGACATTTTTTTAATATGTTACTATAAAAAGTATTCTACACTTTCCTTATTTCCATTAAAAATTATTGACACCAAGCACAAATGAACTCATGCATGACCCCCCCCCCCCCCCTCACAATCCTCCTGGCTTCTTGGTCATTTCTTTTTTTCGTCGAGCGGCCTAAATCGGTAAATCAGCAGTTATGCGAGGGAGTCTATCCCCTTTTCAGATAGACTAGACCGAGATTGTTTTTAGCATCTGGAGGTGGAGCTCCACACCCCACTATCAGCTCCTTACTTTACCGCACAGATCCCGGTGCACTCATAGCTAGGAGTGCAAGGACCGTATCGAAACTTAGGAACTTGTGCGTTTCTAGCTGAATGCTCTACCGACTTGAGCAAACTCGGCCCAGTTTTTGTTACAGACAAAAACCGGAAGTGAATCCCATTATCTAATAGATCTATTGTTATGATAAATCATTAAAAAGTTTTTTCATCGAAGGCAAAGGGTTGGACAATCTAGGGTGCTTCGCCCGTCCTAGCCTAATGTTGCATGCATGGCTGCTCAGTCACCAGTGTTCATCCTTACTTGCATCACGGGGTTGCGACCATCGACAACAGGTAGGCCCGATTTGGCGGGGCGGGGGTACCATTTGCAGAAGACCTAGCTCTCAAACAACACTAGGAAACATGAGGATTTTGGACATGCATGTGGAAAGTTTTTTTAATATTTTTAATATGCCGAAACTGGAAAAGACAATGTTGGGCGAATAAAATATCATAAAACGCCATAATTCTTATTTGCTGTAACCTTTAAGAAGGCGGGAAGAGGAAGGGAAGGGAAATTCTATTATCTGTATTTCCATTTCTAAAATGGCGCGAAAAAGGGGATAATTTATTTAATGATATTTGACAGCCCTTTCAAAATGTTAATCATTAACAGTCGGTGTTAACGAATGACCAGAACCGAAATGCACCATGGCGACGTCAATAAAAATAAATAAATAAATAAATAAGATTAACAAAAAAAAAAAAATATAAAAATAAATAAAATAAAAAAGAAGGTATTCATGCATGCACTATGAAACCGGCGTACCCACTGAAGTGATTTTTACTTTTTCCTTTTTTCTTTTTACAAAGGCAATGTCAGAAATTAATAGCAAGCCGAGATGCGAAGAGCAAGCAACAGCTAGGGGATAGTCAAGATTTTTGAAAAAAAAAAAAAAAAAAAATCCTCCCCCCCACACCTATAAAAAAAAAGGAAAATGAAATCTATAATCGAGGCTTGCGGAAGAAAAAATAGATGACAACTTGTCTAATCCTGTCAGATATCATATTTTCTTGATCATTTCCGCTGGTTATTGCGCTCTGCGATTTGGGGAAGTGAGTAGAAAAGGAGGGGTGCGTAAAAATGGAAAAAAAAAATAAAGGATAAAAGATTAAAGAAAAATGGAGGAAGAAAAAATATGGGCGCGGATAAGATAATTGAGTACGGGCCTCTTTTTGCTCCTTTTGGATTTTGACGTGTCATCTTTTCGATAATAACGACCTTTATTCAACTCTCACGCTAATAATGTTAACCCTTTTCCGATACAAAATCATCAGAGACATAGAAAAGAAGACCCCCTAAATTTTAATGAAAGAATTTCGGACCCAGAATAAAGGGAATCGTAAAGGACAAAACAATTAAAATCATGATAATTTTTTGTATCGGAAAAGGGTTAAACATTATTCAGGTGAGAGTTGATTAAAGGTCGTTATTATCCGAAAAGATGACACCGTTCAAAAATCCAAAGGAGCAAAAGAGCGCCGTACTCAATTATCTTATCGCGCCCATTATTTTTCTTCCCATTTTTTCTTTAATTTTTTTTTTTTTTTTTTTTTTCCATTTTTTAGCACCCCTCCTTTTCACTCACTTCAAATCGCAGAGCGCAATAACCAGCGAAAATGATCAAGAAATATGATATCTGCACAGGATTACGACAAGTTGTCATCTTTTTTTTCTTCCCAGCCTCGATTTAGATTTCATTTTCCTTTTTTTTTTATAGGGTGGGGGAGAGTTTTTTTTTTTTTTTTTTTTTTTTTTTTTTTTTTCAAAAAATCTTGACTATCCCCTAGCTGCCTTGTGTCTTCGCATCTCGCTGCTATAATTTCTGACATTCCTTTTGTAAAAGAGAAAAAGAAAAGTTAAAATCACTCAGTGGGTACCCGGTTTTCTAGTGATGATGAATACCTTCTTTTTGTTTATTTTTTATTTTATTTTATTTTTTTTTTTTTGTTAATCTTTATTTATTTATTTATATTTTTATTGACGTCGCCATGGTGCTTTCGGTTCTGGTCATTCGGTACAACCGACTGTTAATGATTACATTTGAAAGGCTGTCAAATATCATTAAAATAAATTATCCCCTTTTTCGCCCGCCATTTTTAGAAATGGAAATACAATAAAAATTTCCCTTCCTTCCTCTTCCCGTCTTTAAAGGGTTACAGCAAATAAGGAATATTGCCGTTTTATGATATCTTTTTCCCCAACATTGTCTTTTCCAGTTTCGCATATTAAAAATATTAAAAAAACTTTCCACATGCATGTCAAAATCCTCATGTTTCCTAGTTAGCTTTGAGAGCTAGGTCTTCTGCAAATGGGTACCCCCCGCCCCGCAATGGGCCACCTGTTGGCGATGGGTCGCAACCCGTGATGCATAAGGATAGAACACTGGTGACTGAGCAGTCCATGACATGCAACACTTAGGCTAGACGGGCGAAGCACCCTCAGATTGTCCCAACCCTATTGCCTTCATGAAAAACTTTTTATGATTTATCATAACAATATCTATTAATAATGGAGATTCCTTCCGGTTTTGTCTGTAACAAAAACTGGGCCGAGTTTGCTCAGTCGGTAGAGCATTCAGCTAGAAACCACAAGGTTCCTAGTTAGATACCGGTCCTTGCCAACTCAGCGTATGAGTAGCACAGGGATCTGTGCGGTTAAGTAAGGAGCTGATAGTAGGTGTGGAGCTCCACCTCAGATGCTAAAAACAATCTCCTTGGTCTAGTGCTATGAAAAGGGATAGACTCCCTCGCTAACTGGCTGATACCGACTTTAGGCCGCCTCGACGAAAAAAAAAATGACAAGATACCCAGGGGAGGATTGTGACATGATGAGTTCATTGCTGGTGTCAACTAATTTTTTAATGGAATAAGGAAAAGTGTGTAGAATACTTTTTATATTAAAAATATTAAAAAAATGTCCACATGCATGTAAAATCCTCATTTCCTAGTTAGTCTTGAGAGCTAGGTCTTCTGCAAATGGTACCCCCCCCCGCAATGGGGCACTGTTAGCGATGGTTTGTTTGTTTTGTTTTACGGCATATCAACCTCAGTGGGTCATTTAATGCCAATAAAGTTTTGAAAATAAATCAATTCTTAATGGATAATACAATTTTTTTATAAATACATTTTTCTATTTAACCCATAGATGGGACCCTAACAGGTACTACACTCCGGTCAGAGTGGACCAGGGAGCAATGGTGATGAAGGGTGCTCCACATTCCCCAAACCTTCAAAAACTGAACCTCACCATCAGATAGAGTTTAACGTCATTCCAGGACATGTAGACCCGCAGCCACCGCCTTCTAGCACCCATATGATAAAAAGGGGTTGGGGCTTGCCATAAGGGCAATAGGGTTGGGAAAATCATATAGGTGCTAGGGCTTGACTGACAGCCGATTGATCGGGGGGCCTCTCCGACCGCCCGTCTAGCCCAAGATAGGGCCAAAGTGGAGTATTGCAAGTCATGAATGCTCATCCACCTGGGCTCTATCCTTAAGCATCACGGGTCGCCACCCACGGCCAAACAGGTGGCCCCATTGGGGAGCTTACCCCTCTGCAGAGGTGCAGTCGGCATTCTAACGCCCCAGCCGACAGGGCGGGTTAGCGATGGGTCGCAACTGAGCAGTCCATGACATGCAACACTTAGGCTAGCGGGCGAACACCCTAGCACCTTATGATTGTCCCAACCCTATTGCTTCATAAAAACTTTTTATGATTTATCATAAAAATAATCTATCAATAATGAGATTCGCTTCGGTTTTTGTCTGTAACAAAAACTACGTCACTGCTTACGTCACATTACCCAAAATCGTCATAACAGAATAAATACAGCTCAAAATTTGAGCATGTAACCATTGACAGTCCTCATTGGTTTTTTAAACAAGTTTTAATAAATACATACCTGGTATTATCTATCTATATATAGTTGGTTATTTTAATTATATTTAAAGTTATCAGAACTAAGTTTCTATTTCAATTTTTTTTATCCTTTAGTAAATTTATTTTATTTTTTACTCTTTAATAAATTTGATGATATTTACTTATGATACAAACTTTCTGATATTAAATTTTCAACTCCCATCCCCTCAGGCAATATATTTTTTAAGTCGCTCATAGGGCGTTTTTTATTTTGCTAGTAATAAAAATAATAAAAGAAGAATGATAGTAAAAATAGTAATAATAATAATTTACTGTTCTGCCACTGTTAGTGGTTCGGACATCATACAGTACAACCCAGACCTTCTTCAATTGAAACCGCTCACGCATCCCTTTGTGAGGGTCCTTATCTCCCCCATTCACTTGCCGCAAAGGTCATCCGGTTATTTCTATCATCGCGCTTGCCACTATTCGTCAAGATGTACCCAGTATATCAAAATCTAATACAAAGCCCTCTTTTCTCGGACGCTCTCCCGGCATACCCTATGTAAAAGTCTCATTTTAAAATTAGCTTCTCCTGCCAATGCCGAGTAATTGCTAGTGTACTAGAGGAAACATGGACAGAAATAACCATAACTCTGGCATAGTCCTTCTCGGGATAGAAGACGTTTTTTAAATAAATTATTGCTATCGTCGTGCTCTAGACTAATTGCCGCTGTTTAGTCCCATATTAACCGCCACTAACGGGCCATTACTTGGGCTACTTAGGCTAGACGGGCGGTCGGTAGCCTCCCTCCGATCATTTGGCTGTCACGTCTAGCTAGCAACTCCCCCGGCATACCCTATGACACTCCGACCGAATTGCGTCGATTCCAGTTCTACAGAGGGTATTGAAAGAGCAGATGACGGAGGCTCAGGTGGAGTCACGGAAATAATTCATACACTGCCCGGATGTGATTCCTTGCAAGGATCGTATATTACATTTGGTACGGGCCCCCAGGGTCGTACACACTTGTATCATCACATTATCGATTCGCGCATCAGCACGGATATCCATGCCAATCTTCTCGCCAACCTTCCCTATCATTCATTGCACCTGGGAGGTCCTCTGCTGGACAACCAGCATCTCGCCATACTGGTCATGGTCCGTGCTTGTAAGCTGTCTATTTTTTCTTGATACACATCGTCCCTGCTGATGGATGTTGCCCGGTGTTGTAGGCACTAAGACGATTCCTTTCTTTTAGCATTTAGTATCCTGTTGTTAATCCGCTGGTTGGTACCATATTAACAACCACTAACGGCACCATTACTTTGGCGCTTACTTAGGCCTAAACGAGCGGTCGGCAAAACCTCCCTCCGATCATTTGCTGGTCACTTCTAGCCCTAGCAACTCTCCCGGCATACCCTATGTAAATGTTTCATTTTAAAATTAGCTTTCTCCTGCCAAATGCCGAGTAATCCTGCTAGTGTGTACTAAAGGAAACATGACAGAAATAACCATTAACTCTGGCCATAGTCCTTCTCAGATAGAAGACGTTTTTAAATAAATTATTGCTATCGTCGTGCTCTAGACTATGCCGCTGGTTCGGATACCATATTAACCACCACTAACGGGGCCATTACTTTGGCGCTTTCTTAGGCTAGACGGGCGGTGTAACCTGATGAGGTCTTTTGTTAGCGTCAACTAATTTTTAATGGAAAAAGGAAAAGTATAGAATACTTTTTTGTGTTAGTGTCATTGGTTTGTTAGATGTGAAAATGCAAAAATCAAAAATATCAAGTACATTTTTGGTTTTGCATATTGTTTATATATACAGGAAAGGTTGCAGTGTTAATATTTAAAGATTGACATGGCTGTTAGATCAAAAGGCTGACCTTGGGTTCATACTTAGTTCACCTAAATCCGATGGCACATATATAGATACAATTGTTATATCAAAAAAAATTCATCAAAAAAAAAGGTGAGCAGACAGTCAGGAAGTAGAGACTGAACGTAGAGACCAACACTTTTTACTTCTTGCCATATATGGGCCGGTTAGGAAGCGCGTGGTGTTAATGGTTAAAGTCATGGGAAATGGACTCGTCGCCCCGAGTTCAAATTCTGGACGTGGCTAATTGCATTTCACTAGCGCTTATAACCCTTGGGAAAGGTATGGATCCTACTCTCCCTCCAGCTATGGATAAATAGTAGGGCAAACTGGGCTCTTTACCTTGGTTAGGCAACCGATCTAGGAGAAGGGAAAACTCTGAATTCAAACCTGTTGAACTCCGCTTAAGAAAATTGACCTTGTGTGACACCCTGCTCGTTGGAGGGTTGGTGTAAATCCATCTATCTATCTAGTCCTTCGCTCTGTCTATCTGCCCCTTTCCCTCCCCCCCTCTTTCTCTCTCTCTTAAAACCTATATGCAGACATATTGGAAAGGAAAAAATTGCTATGATACATGAACGAAAAAATCATAACTCTGTTCATTAGTCCTTTCCACATTGCGCTAACACCCTTGGGTAAAGGTATGAATCCTACTCTCCCACCAGCTTATGGAAATAAATAGTAGGCAGAACTGTGGCTCTTACCTTTGGTTAGGCAACCGATCGAGGAAGAAGGAAAACTCTGAATTCAAAACCTGTTGACTCCGCTTAAGAGAATTGACCTTGTGTTCACATCCTGCTCGTGCGGAGGGTTGGTAAATTATATATATATGGCCGGGTTAGCCCCAGTCGGTTATATTACTTTGCAAATGAATTTCCTCCTTAGCCAATATCAACCGACAAGGAAAAAAACTGATAACTACATATTTCATAATGGCCGGGTTTGCTCAGTTCGGTGTTAGAGCCATCAGCAGAAACCACAAGGTTCCTTTGTTCGATACCGGTCCTCGCCAACTCAGCGTATGAGTAGCAATAGGATCTTGTAACGGTAAAGTAAGGAGTGATGGTAGGTTTGGCGATCCACCTCAGATTGCAAAAAAAAACATCTCATTGGTTCTAGTTGCTATTTCAAAAGGGAATAGACTTCCCCTCGCTGACTGGCGATACCGACTTTAGGCCGCCCGAACGACTTACATATTCATAATGGCGAGTTTGCTCTGTCGGGTTAAAGCATTCGCTAGAAACACAAGGTTCCTAGTTTGATACCGGTCCTCACCAACTCAGCCGTATGAGAAGTACAGGATCTCGCTGGTAAAGTAAGGAGCTGAGGTGGGGGGTTTAAGTGTGGGAGCTCCACCTCAGATGCCTAAAAAAAACAATCTCCTTGGATCTGGTGCTATTGAACAAAGGGGATAGACTCCCCGACTGACTGCTGATACCGACTTTAGGCCGCCCTACGACGACTTACTATTTCATAATGCGGCCGAGTTTGCTCAGTCGGTTAGAGCATTCAGCTAGAAACCAACACGGTTCCTAGTTCGATACCAGTCCTCGCCAACTCAGCGTATGAGTAGCACAGGGATCTGTGCGGTAAGTAAAGGAGCTGATGGTAGGTGTGGCGCTCCACCTCAGATGCTAAAAAAAACAATCTTCCTTGGTCTAGTGCTATTGAAAAAAAGGGATAGACTCCCTCGCTGACTGGCTGATACCGACTTTAGGCCGCCCCGACGAAAAAAAAAATGACAAGATAACAGGGGAGGGTTGTGACACGATTGGTTCTTTTCTTGGCGTCAACTACTTTTAATGGAAAAGGAAAGTGTTAGAATACATTTTTTTGTGATAGTGTCATTGGGTTTGTTTAGGTGTAAAATGCAAAAATCAAAAATATCAAGTACATTTTTGTAACTATTATAGGTGATACACCCTATAAGACTAATGGAATGCGCGGACAGCGTTACTATAAGTAACAGGGACAATTGTGACTTGCAGTAAGCCAATGCGAGTAAGCCAATAACCTCTATTTGTCGGACGTAATTTCCATTCTCTGTATTGTATTTGTCTACTTTTGTTAATACATTTTCCACATTTGTTACCCGTCGTTTGTTCTTATTTGACCCCTTAAAACCTCACAACAGTAAAGTTTTCAGATTGATTATCAAAACAGAATTGTTGCTTCTCTCCTGTGTGCATCAGCACATTCTTCCGTTTCATATATTCAGTTTTTTCTATATTGGGAGTAATATTTGAAATTAGATTTCTCCTGCCAATGCCGGTAATCCTGCTAGTGTATACTAAAAGAAAGATGGCAGAAAATAACCATTAACCTCTGTCATAGTCCTTTCTCATTGCGCTAACACCCTTGGGAAATATATGAATCCTACTCTCCCACCAGCTATGGATAAATAGTAGGGCAGACTGGGCTCTTTAACCTTGGTAGGCAGCCGGTCTAAGGAGATGGAAAAACTCTGAATTCAAAACCTGTTGAACTCCGCTTAAGAAATTACCTTGTTGTCGCATTCCTGCTGTGCGAAAGCGGTTGATAAATATATATACTAGGTACACATTGATGCAGAGTCGCGATCACGGTGTTGGAAATAACCTTGATGACTTTTGCGGCAAGCGACTGGGGAGGCTAAGTACCCTCACAAAGAAATTTTGAGGTAGACCCGTCTTTGAAAAAAATTCTTAGATAATTACCATATTGTAACTTTACAGATAATTATTCAAAACAGAATGTTGCTTCTCTCCAGTGTGCATCAGCACATTCTTCCTTTCTTAATTCAGTTATTTCTATATTGGAAGTAATATTTGAAATTAGCTTTCTCCTGCCAATGCCGGGTAATCCTGCTATGTTTACTAAAAGAAAGATGTGCAGAAAATAACCATTTAAACTGTCATAGTCCTTCTCAGAATACCAGACGTCTTTTTTTAATTCCTTTAGGCGTCCTCTGTGTTATTTGGCGCCAATTGCGTCTAGGCATTTTACGTTAAAAAGGATCTTGGACACGAGTAGCACAAGACAGAACAAAGAAGAAAATGTAATCAAATGTTCTCAAAACGAAAAAAATGGCAGACGTGAATGTTTAAATTCCTTGTCGCCTAAAAGAATGAAGAAAAAAAATACCGAAAAACGCCAAGAATTAAATGGGTAATTCCTTCATTTAGGAAAACGGCGATAGAAATTTCGTTGGCAGTTTAAAACATTGGCGATTAGGAATGACTGATGATTATGACATGGTATTGGCATCAAGGTTCTGGTATTCAAGTTTGTATTTATTGATTAAAGTATCGGGGCCATCCAGCGATGGCCGGGAAAACGAACGTCTTTCTGTAACGTTTGCAAATGTATATGTTTTCAAATATGTTGTATCTTAGCATATGCAAATATATGCACCCTACGGGTGCAAGTATTTAATTTTAATCACATAAAATATGTATATTAAATTAAAAGGCTAATGAAACTAATAAGAATGCAATAAAATTTTGAAAACAGGGTGCTTAATCGAAAAATGAACAACTAAACTTACTCTTCCATCATCTGTCTTCATTGTTATTTTTTCGAATTAATTTAGTTAAAAGAGAAGAAAGAATAAAATGACAGTTATTGTCGTGTTATGGATTTAATTTAAGATTCATTGAAGTAAAGTTTTGCTTAATATCATTAAAAAAAACCAAACAATAGAATCAGAATAATTACTAGCATTATATTTATTAAATCAAATTTTTAAATATCAATATGCAATTGCTTCCGTTACACTTGATAAACCGATATTTGTTGTATATATAAATACAATTGCATTTATTTAATGTGTAGATATGGTCAACATATAATAATGTTTAACAATTTTATTAATAACTGAGTTAATAAAATAAATCATGAAGAATGTCATGTCATAACTAAGGGATTTTGTGTACTTGAAAGTAGTAATAGAGTTTGGCTACAGACAGAAAACAACACAATCATCCATATATTATATGAATTTCAAATTTTCAGATATGATAATGAGAATATGCAGTGATAAAGCTATAGAATATAATATATATATATATATTATATGCGTGTTGTGTGTGTGTGTGTGTGTGTTTATATTAGATAAAAGGTGGCTTACCGGTGAATATGGGCACGATCGTTGGAGGTGCACAAAATTCAGGGGTTAAATCAGCGATTAAAACAAATACAAATGCTCAATACAAAAGTAGAGCAAATTTATTAAAGAATGGATACAATAGAAACCTACTCGAGTTTCACCATTAGGATCTTCAGGGGGTACCAATTAATTTGCAGCCGATTACACGTGTGTTCATTGAATAAGATGTTACGTAACATCTTATACAATGAACACACTGTCATCGGCTGCAATTAATCGGTACCCTGAAGATCCTCATGGTTGAAACTCGAGTAGGTTTCTATTGTATCCATTTCTTTAATATATATATATATATATTTACCTACCCCCCCGCACGATCAGGATGCGACACAATGTCAATTTTTCTTAAGCAGATTTACCAGGTTTGAATTTCAGAGTTTTCCTTCTCCTAGACTGGTTACCTAGCCATAGTTAAAGAGTTTCAGTCTGCCGCTGCTATTTATCCATAGTGGAGGGAGATTTTGATTCATACCCCTCCCAAGGGTGTTAGCGTAATGTGAAATTCCAACAGCTTCGTCAGGAATTTGAACTCACGTTGACGAGTCTATTTCCTACGACTCTAACCGTTAGACCACCGCGCCTCCATCTTAGCATAAAGCTTAGGATATATGTCTATATATAATGGAGATTCGGTGAATGTATGTAACCGAAACTACGTAACTGCTTATCTTATCACAATTATCTTTAGGAATTGCGTAAGTTAGTGATTACTTTATATATATATATATATATAATATATATATTATATATATATTTCAAAATAGTGTATTTTGGCAGCATTTTTTCTTTTATACAAGTTTTGT
>CM042181.1:44133002-44160502 GCA_023376005.1 Doryteuthis pealeii | reverse complement strand
AATATATATATATATTATATGGTGTGTGTGTGTGTGTGTGTGTGTGTGTGTGTGTGAAGAGAAATGGAGAAATGATCCGACGGTATGTAGTTATAGTGAGAAATTTGAAAAAAACACAGGGTTTTAAATCACAGACTCTCACAATCTCCTTATTATCTCTGGTAAATCAATTTTCCTTGAAACAAAAGCTTTGAAAGAAGAATCTACTAACAGATTGAAACACTGCAGACGATTGGCTAATAAAACTTACCACTCATTTCAGTTAACCTGTGTGTTTTTATCAAATTCTCACACTATACTACTATATATATATAATATTATATATATATATATTATTAAATATATATATATATATATATATATATATGTTTGGTGCAGGTACCAAGTTTTTGGTACAAGTGATTCTAGGTGGGTCCTTAATTCTCTACCCGTAGTTTGTTGTAGAGTTCAGGTTTCCGTATGAGAGCTCAATGTTTTAATTATTGTAAACAGAGCAAAGTTAATTTGGAATAAAAAGGCCTTAAATACCATGGGTATGTGATTATGACCATTTCACCTAGAGCATGCTCAAAAAGCATCTTCAGATACCATGGTATTTAAGGCCTTTTATTCCCAAAATATATATATAAATATATATAATATATATATATATATATTATATATATATTATCCAATGGTTATTAGATAATAATGATTTTAATTTTAATGTAACATCTTTTTCATTAAGAATGGCTCTCTATATGTCTAGCTCGACTATATTAGGTCTACCGGAAAGTTCTGTCCGCCTATTACTAAACCAAACTAAAATTAAAAAATATAAGACAGCTGTTTCTAAGGTCAAATCAGAGATGCAGATACTCAGTTAAACTTTAATATTTAGTTAAATCTATGTGTTGTTGATAGTTTTTAAATCATCTATAGCCGATGGAAGACAAAAGTTTCAAAGTGAATCATATGCGTCATTGCATGTTGTATGAATTCCACAAAGGTTGCAATCCAACAACTGCAAGTGAAAAAACATAACCGCTGTTTATCCAGAAGTGTGAGTGTTAGAAACTGCCGTTAGATGGTTTTTTGGAAATTTAAAGAAGGCAATTTCGACATTACTGTGAGTTCTCGATGGGGAGACCAGTCTTTGGATGATGAACTTTTTGAAAGCTGCAGTGAGAGAAGAGATGTTCGATAAACAATCAAAACATTGTTCCAAAAAGACTTTATGCACTTTGTTCAACTGCTCAGGAGCAATTAAAAAAGATTGGAAAGGTGTATGACAGGGTAGGTGGGTTCCTCTATGAACTCTCTCCAGCCAACAAAGCAATTGCGGCAACAATCTGCAATAGTCTCCTTTTAGACCCATTCTACCAAACAAACTCAAGAAAAAATAAACTCCTCTTAGGTTGGGAAGTTCTTCCACACCCTCCATACTCACCAGACATTGCCTCCATCAGATTTTCACTATTCCGTTCTTTAGAGCATTTCATCAATGGAAAAAGATTCATAAATATTCACGAGTTTGAAGCAGAGTTGAATTCCTTATTTCTTCCAAAGATGTTATTTTTTTTGAAAAGGGGATTAAAAAATCTCCAAAGTAGATGGCCAAAGGTCTATATCTAATGACGGTGACTATTTTTGTTGAGAAATTTATCAGTAATATTTCTTTCAACTATCTATTTCTTACAAACAAAATCGGGGTTAGGACTATTAATAAAAAAAATCACTGGCTGCCTGCCTATTTCAGCAGTGATAAAAATGGCCGCAATGCGCCGCCTGCTGATAATTTGAACTAAAAAAAATCGTGCCCTAATCGTATTCAACTCGGAATTTTTTCGAGTGTTCCCGCGTGTTCCTGCGTGTTTGAGACATCTTAGAAATATTAATTTGGTTAAGAAATAAAAATGAAATAATCTTTCCTAACTATGAAACTTTGTAGGATGGTTTTCATCGATTGAATTGTGTTTTTTTTAACGTCGAATTGAAATAACAATAATGATAATCGAAAACATTTAATAATAATAATAATTAAAATAATAATAATAATAATAATATAATAAATAATAATAACTCAACTTATTTATTAATTCACTTCTCATTCTTTAGAATGAAATATATCCATTTTTAATCAGTATAAACTCAACACTTTATATTCCACCTACCAAAAGTAATGTTTAGTTGCTACTTTCTTTGTTACTTTTAGGGGTCAAAAAAGGAAATAAATTAAACTCATAACCTTTTCCAATTTGTCGTATGTTCAAAAGAGTTTCACAGAAAAAAACAACAAAAAACCTACTATATATAAGCGAAAAAAAAGAAAGAAAAAGAATGTGTATATACGGACAATCATTCTTAGCAATTTATTGTTAAATTTATACAGGTAAAAAAAAAATTAAACGAATACATTTCTACCATGGAAAATCACCAGGCAAGGAAGCTCGCACTAAAAGTATAAAATTGTTTCAAATTGTAAACATTAACAAACACAAAAAGTGACTATGTTTTAAAATAGACGTAATATATTATACACTATTCAATTCTATTATCGTCAACTCTTTCATAAAGTTTAGGAATGCATTTAAAAAAATAAATATCTTAATAGAAAATAAAATTCTATAAAATAAACAAACATTCTAATACACCAATTCTCGCGATTTTTTTTTTTTAAATTGATAAATCTCCTCTTATTTCTCTTTCTCATTCACTCTTTGGCGTTCTTAATTCATTTTTAGTACGGTCATGGACCGGGTATTTTTGCTATATATATATATATATATATATATATATATAATATATTATGTGTGTGTGTGTGTGTGTTGTGTGTGTGCGTGATTATATATATATATATATATATATATATATATATAGGTAATGTCATCCATATCATCCATATACTAATATATAATATTATATAATATATATATGGACAACATAGACAATATATAGCTATATATATATATATATATTATATTATATATATATATATATAAATATGAGAATGAACAAATAGAAGGTTTAGCTTTTATTTATTTACATGGGAACAATATTTAAACCAATGGTTTCCTGCTAACTCAGTCATCAGGTAACGAAAGAGTTTTTTTAAATAATAAAATGTTGTAAATGGTTTAAATGTGTGTTAATGTTAAAAAAAAACGCACACAAAATTAACAATTATATATATATATAAATATATATATATATATGTATATATATATATATATATAATATATTTTTTATAAATATATATTCAATATTTTATATATAATTATAAATATTTATACATAAATGATGTATATATATAATTATATATAAATGATATATATATATATATATATATATATATATATATAATAGAGAGAGAGAGAGAGAGAGGAGAGAGAGAAGAGAGAGGAGAGAAAGATAATTTATATTACCGAACCCTCCACACGGTTAGGATGTGAACCAATGTCAATTATTTTAGTGCATTTTAACAGGTTTGATTCAGAATTCTCGACCTCCTTGGACAGGTTACCTAGCCAAGGTTAGAAAGCCCAGTCTTCCTTCTATTTTCCCATAGCTGGAGGGAGAGTAGTTGGATCCATACCTTTCCCAAAGATATCTGAGCAATGTTAAGATTTGAACTCGGACAGACGAGTTTATTTCCTCTGACACTAAACGCTTTTGTGTTGTGTCGGTTGTGTTTGTATGTTAGTGTGTGTTTGTATGTGTTAGGGTGGTGTTTGTGTGCGTTGCGTGTGTATCTCTCTCCGATTACTCTGATCCGGAGTGCTAGTACCTGTTAGGGTCCCATCTATGGGTTAAATAGAAAAATGTATTTATAAAAAAATTGTATTATCCATTAAGAATTGATTTATTTCAAAACTTTATTGGCATTAAATGACCCACTGAGGTTGATATGCCGTAAAACAAAACAAACCAAACCATCGCTAACAGATGCCCCATTGCGGGGCGGGGGGTACCCATTTGCAGAAGACCTAGCTCTCAAGACTAACTAGGAACATGAGGATTTTCACATGCATGTGGACATTTTTTTAATATTTTTAATATAAAAAGTATTCTACACTTTTCCTTATTCCATTAAAAATTAGTTGACACCAGCAAATGAACTCATCATGTCACAATCCTCCCCTGGGTATCTTGTCATTTTTTTTTTCGTCGAAGCGGCCTAAAGTCGGTATCAGCCAGTTAGCGAGGGAGTCTATCCCCTTTTCAATAGCACTAGACCAAGGAGATTGTTTTTAGCATCTGAGGTGGAGCTCCACACCTACCATCAGCTCCTTACTTTACCGCACAGATCCCTGTGCTACTCATACGCTGAGTTGGCAAGGACCGGTATCAAACTAGGAACCTTGTGGTTTCTAGCTGAATGCTCTACCGACTGAGCAAACTCGGCCCAGTTTTTGTTACAGACAAAAACCGGAAGCGAATCTCCATTATTAATAGACTATTGTTATGATAAATCATAAAAAGTTTTTCATGAAGGCAATAGGGTTGGGACAATCTGAGGGTGCTTCGCCCGTCTAGCCTAAGTGTTGCATGTCATGGACTGCTCAGTCACCAGTGTTCTATCCTTATGCATCACGGGTTGCGACCCATCGCCAACAGGTAGCCCATTGCGGGGCGGGGGCGGGGGGTACCCATTTGCAGAAGACCTAGCTCTCAAGACTAACTAGGAAACATGAGGATTTTGACATGCATGTGGAAAGTTTTTTAATATTTTTAATATGCGAAACTAGGAAAAGACAATGTTGGGGAAAAAGATATCATAAAACGGCCAATATTCCTTATTTGCTGTAACCCTTTAAAGACCGGGAAGAGGAAGGGAAGGGAAATGTATTATTGTATTTCCATTTCTAAAATGGCGGCGAAAAAGGGGATAATTTATTTTAATGATATTTGACAGCCCTTTCAAATGTAATCATTAACAGTCGGTTGTACCGAATGACCAGAACCGAAACGCACCATGGCGACGTCAATAAAAATAAATACATAAATAAATAAATGATTAACAAAAAATAAATAAAAATAAATAAAATAAAATAAAATAAACAAAAAGAAGGTATTCATCATCACTAGAAACCGGGTACCCACTGAGTGATTTTACATTTTCTTTTTTCTTTTTACAAAAGGAATGTCAGAAATTATAGCAAGCCGAGATGCGAAGACACAAGGCAGCTAGGGGATAGTCAAGATTTTGAAAAAAAAAAAAAAAAAAAAAAAAAAAAAACCTCTCCCCCCCACACCTATAAAAAAAAAGGAAAATGAAATCTAAATCGAGGCTGGGAAGAAAAAAAGATGACAACTTGTCGTAATCCTGTCAGATATCATATTTTCTTGATCATTTTCGCTGGTTATTGCGCTCTGCGATTTGGAAGTGAGTGAAAAGGAGGGGTGCGTAAAAATGGAAAAAAAAAATAAAAAATAAAAAAATTAAAGAAAAAATGGGAAGAAAATAATATGGGCGCGGATAAGATAATTGAGTACGGGCCTCTTTTGCTCCCTTTGGATTTTGAACGGTGTCATCTTTTCGATAATAACGACCTTTATCAACTCTCACCTGAATAATGTTTAACCCTTTTCCGATACAAAAATTATCATTGATTTTAATTGTTTTGTCCTTTTACGATTCCCTTTATTCTGGGTCCGAAATTCTTTCATTAAAATTTAGGGGGTCTTCTTTTCTATGTCTCTGATGATTATTGCGCCCTTCCTACCTTCATTCCTTCATTTTTCATTTTGGTTCATACTTAATATATTTTTCCTTCTTTTAAAATATTCTCTCATCTTTCTTTCTTTCTTTCTCCACAAACTTATTTCCCCTAGTTATAAAGCCTTCATCTTCTCCTACTCTTCCTCTCCTTCATAATCTCCTACTCCTCTCCCCATTCATCATGTACTCACCCCCCTCATCATTACGTAGCCTTCCCGCCTCCATCGTCACCTACCCTTTACCTCTTTCATCGTCAGTCCACTTCTGTCTCTTTAAAAAAAATTCAGACATTATTGCATTTTTTCGCAAAACCAATTCAGTTTTATTGCATGTTTATTATATTTTCTCACTCTTTCTTCTTCTTCTTCTTCTTCTTCTTCTTCTTCTTCTTCTTCTTCTTCTTCTTCTTCTTCTTCTCTAGTAAGGTCACCTTTTTCTTTTTCTTCTACTTCTTCTTCATCTTCTTTTCTGTCTTTCGTTCTTTCTTTCTTTCTTTCTTTCGTTCTTTCTTTCTTTCTTCTTCTTCTTATCTAGTAGGGTCACTTTTTTCTTTTTCTTCATCTTCTTTTCTTTTTCTTCTTTTTCATTTTCTTTTTCTTTTTCTTTCTTTCTTTCTTTCTTTCTTCTTCTTATCTAGAAGAAGTGCCTTCTTCTTCTTCTTCTTCTTCTTCTTCTTCTTCTTCTTCTTCTTCTTCTTCTTCTTCTTCTTCTTTCTTTCTTTCTTTCTTTCTTTTCTTTCTGTCTCCTTTTTATGAATTACATTCTTTGATTCTTTTCTTTTCCCTTTCATTTCTAGAAATTCCGTTCTTTCTTTCTTTCTTTCTTTTCTTCTTCTTTCTTTCTCTTTCATCCCTTCTCTTCTCTCTCTCTCTTTTCTTTTTAAAAATATATTCCCCTCCTTTCTTTCTTTCTTTCTTTTCTTTCTTTCTTCTATTTCCTATCTCCTTTCTATGAATTCATCCTTTCTTTTTTTTCTCCTTCTTTCTTTTTTCTCTCTTCTATCCTTACTCTGTCCCTCTTTCTTTAATATGTTCACCCCCTTTCTTTCTTTCTTTCTTTCTCCTTTTTATAGATTTCTTTCTTTCTTTCTTTCTTCTAATTATAGATTTCTTTCTTTCTTTCTTTCTTTCTTTCTCCTTTTTATAGATTTCTTTCTTTCTTTCTTCTATTTCCTGCCTCCTTTCTATAAATTCTGTCCTTTCATTCTTTCTTTTTTCATCTTTCTTTTTTCTCCTTCTATTCTTACTCCTTCCCTCTTTTTTAATATATTCACCTTCTTTCTTTCTTTCTTTTTCTTTCTTTCTCTCTTATTCCTCTACCTTTCCCAACATATTTCCGCCAACTTATAAACCCTTTTTTCTCCTCCTTCTCCCCCCCCCCCACGTTTCATCATTGGTTCAAATCTGCCTCTTTATATAAAAAAAGAAATGACGTTCTTGTCTTTCATTCGTCAATCCATTTCCACTTTCATTCCTCGACAGCTGCTCCATTTTCCACCATCAACCCACCTCCCCACCCGCTCCCCACCAGTCCGCACACACATCCCTCCCCGCTCCCCGCTCCCCGCTCCCCGCCAATCTAACCCTTTCATCTCAAAGGAAGAAGAAGAAAATGTTCTTAAACGATCAGTCATAAATGGATCTCGTGAGCTGAGTAACCGTGTGGGTGTCTTTCTTGTTTTTATTTTTGGTCTTTTATAACTTTTTTTGGCGGGGGGGGGGGTTTCTTCCTGTAAAGGAAGACCAACGTTTCCGAGGTATCATTCCCCAAAAAAGCCGACGTAGATAAGGAACAAAGCGAAGCTACAAATTCCTAAGTCGAATCTAATTATCATAAGATCTAGTAGATCGTCGATTCATAAAATTACGAGTATAGCGCGACCCGTAAGAATCGAATGCCCTACCAATGATCTTGTAGATATAAATAAGCCATTGCAGTCGGTTGGATGGGTATCAAGAGCAATATATATATATATATATATATATATATATATATATATATATATATATATACACACGCACACACACACAAACATATAATATATATATATATATATATATAATATATATAAATATAAATATATATATATGTATATATATATAATATATATATGAAATTTAACATTTTGAAAAAACATATGATGTTTGTTATGTAATTGCTGACAGAACTGTTTCAACCAAATCGATAAGTTGGTCATCATCAACGAGCGACATAGACGGGAAGAAAGATATCCGTTAAAAAGACTGTTTACAAAAACGAACGCTGAATTCAACCGCTGAAATTTTGAAAAATGCATGTTCTGTTTTAAAAATAAAATAAATTTTATTCATACTGTCGGATTAATTTCCATCTATTTTTCATATTTGTCAAATGAAAAAACATTATATCTGGAATTTTACACCTTGAAGACTTTCATCTATAACTCTACGGACTTATCAACACCACAAGTAAATTTTGGAACTCTAACATCTTTCTTCAAATTACAATGTGGACTTGTATATTTTTAACAGCTGAAATATATACTATACTATTTTGATACCCACTTTACATTTTTTATATAATTTTTTACAAAAAATCTTTTGAGTTTTACAATAAATTATAATGCTTCTGATTTTTATAAAATTTATTTTATTGTGTGTGTGTATCAAACTAGGAACCTTGTGTTTTCTAGCTTAACACTCTGAGCTAAGCCGGTCATTATTCGCGGATATCAAAGAACAAGTGTCTTTGTCTGTATGTGTGTGTTTATATTTGTTTGGGTGCGTGTGTATGAGAGAGAGAGAGAGAGAGAGAGAGAGAGAGAGAGAGAGAGAGAGCTGAAAGAGGGGGTAGATGCGAGAGATTGACGAAAAAAAATAAAATTCTTTTAAAAAAAAGAGAAAACTCTTATAACTGAGTTGGCGACGACCAGTATCGAACTAGGAACCTGGATGGTTTATAGCTTAACGCCCTAGTGACAGAGCTAAGCTGACTATTATTAGCGAATAAATATCAAAGAACAAGTGTCTTTGTGTGTATGTGTGTGTGTGTCTGTGTCTGTGTGTGTGTGCGTGTGTGTGTCTGTGTCTGTGTGTCTGTCTGTCTGTCTGTCTGTCTGCCTGACTCTGGAGAGAGAGAGAGAGAGAGAGAGAGGAGAGAGAGAGAGAGAGAGAGAGAGAGAGAGAGAGAGAGACTGGTAGGTTAATAAGCATTATCCAAACTGGTGTTTTCAATAGGAAAATTGGCCTGTGTGTGTGTGTGTGTGGTGTGACACAGAGAAGAGAGAGAGAGAGAGAGAGAAGAGAGAGAGAGAGAGAGAGAGAGAGAGAGAGAGAGAGAGAGAGAGAGGGGGTAGCAAGCGAGAGATTGATTATAAAAAAGGATTAAAAATCGAATTTTGCATTATAAAAAAGAAAAATAAATAAAAAATAAAAAAAAACACTTATAACTTCCAACGTTGTTCACAAATATTCTATAATTTATTGTTCATAAAAAAGAAATATATATATATATATATTATAGCCACAATATAAGCGAAAAAAAATCTTTTTTGACGTCATGAATATTTATGAGCCCTTAATTAGCTTTGGTTGTCGATGTAGAAAAATCAGGAGTTAAAAATCCAGAGAGACAGAATTGCATTTTGAAACAAAGGGAAGATTATTGGTTGTTATTTATTACTACAACGCTTTATTACAATCGTCAAATCAGATTCATCCAAGGGGAGACAAGGGAGATAACTCAAAATATTTAGTAAAACAATTTTTAAAAAATTCTGAGAACAACAATCAAGAGAACAATACTAGCAGATGTACTCGGTCCATGACGGGACTGAAAGGATTTTTAAGGTTTCGTTAGGCTGGCTGGATTTTACGGAATTTTAATCATTGGCTTATTTTATGACTAGTATTCAATTTTTTAAAAATCCAAGTTATTAAACACCCGGGTGCTAGTGTCGATATGATTGTCTCCAACCCTATTGCCTTTATGGCAAGCTCCAACCCCTTTTTATCATATGGGTGCTAGAAGGCGGTGACTGAGGGTCTACAGGTCCTTGGAATGGCGTTAAACTCTATCTGATGGTGAGGTTCCAGTTTTGGAGGTTTGGGGAATGTGGAGCATCTCTTCATCACCATTGCTCCCTGGTCCACTCTGACTCGGAGTGGTAGTACCTGTTAGGTTCCATCTATGGGTTAAATAGAAAAATGTATCTATAAAAAAATTGTATTATCCATTAAGAATTGAATTTATTTCAAAACTTTATCGGCATTAAGTGACCCACTGAGGTTGATATACCGTAAAACAAAATAAACCAAACCAACCCCTTTTTATCATATGGGTGCTAGAAGGCGGTGTCTGAGGGTCTACACGTCCTGGGAATGACGTTAAACTCTATCTGATGGTGAGGTTCCAGTTCTGGAGGTTTGAGGAATATGGAGCACCTCTTCATCACCATTGCTCCCTAGTCCACTCTGACTCGGAGTGGTAGTACCTGTTAGGGTTCCATCTATGGGTTAAATAGAAAAAATGTATTCATAAAAAATTGAGTATCCATTATCCGCATTAAATGACCCACTGAGGTTGATATGCCGTAAAACAAAATAAACCAAACCAAACCAAATATTATGGCAAAATCCCAAAGATATTAAACACTCGTGTGCTAGTACCGATATGATTGTCTCAACCCTATTGCCCTTATGGCAAACCCCAGCACTTCTTATCATATGGTTGTTAGAAGGCGGTGGCTGAGTGTCTACATGTCATGGGAATGACAAACTCTAACTGATGGTGACGTTCCAGAATTGATAAACCTTCATCAGGGCAATGTAAAAGAAATTTTGTAAGGGAGAAAAATGAAAAATGTTAAGTGTATTTTTCTCCCTTATAAAATTTATTTTGCATTGTCCTGATGATGGTTTTTCATAAACCGAAATACTTAAATATAGACATATAAAACTTTTCCTTTGATCGTAACATCCTGTGTCTGTTATATATTTGAAAACATTTTCTTCACATATTGTCGGATTAATTTCCTCATCTTATTTACACACACACACACACACACACACACACCACACACACAATATATATATATATATATATATATATATATATTATATATATATATATATCAATTTCCGGTGGGTACAAACCACCATCACCAGCAGCAACAGCAACAACACCAATACTTAAGTATAGACATATAAAAATTTTCCTGTGTCTGTTATACTATTTTTGAAAACATTTTTTTCACATATTGTCGGATTAATTTTCTCATCGTATTTCTATATATATGTATGTATGATTGGTAAAATGGATATGAATCCGACAATATGTGTAGAAAGTTTTGTAGAAAAAAAAACAAGATGTTTAAAGTTTTGCTGACAGAAATCTGTTTCGACCGTATGCGGTCTTTATCAAAGCAACATTGTAAACGGAAAAACGAAATAAATATATCATTAGTCACGAGGCACAGAACGCTCTCGATCAGTACCGGAATTGTTTTTTCTACAAAACTTTCTACACATATGTGTGTATGAAAAACAAAAAGGAAAAGCGCTGCAACCTTCATGTTAAGCACATGGACCATAAAGGTGAATAGCTTTAAAAATATCGGGAACCAACCAACCAACCAAAAGATTTTTCTTTTGTTCAGCCCACTCTTGTTATTTATCGATAGTAAGACTGGTCAGCTGATTTATCTTATTATATCATTGAATAAAAGTGAGAATTTTTCATATCTATTGACTTTAGGCTAATTTTGTTAAAAAGCATGGCAGCACATAGTCAGTTTCAAACCTTCCTCAAAAACGAAAAAGAAAGTCCCCTGTATTGACCAATCAGATGCGAAGATCCGGTCTTGAACCCCGAAGAGTCAGCTTCCGGTTTCAAGAGACTACGGATGTGAACCAAGACCACACGTGATAAGTTGGCATTTCGTATAGATAGTATTTGGCAGAAGATGTTGTTGCCTCAGAGGGAACAAAGCAGAATTCTTAAAAGAAATCCAACGAAAACGTCCCTAATTTCTTTGGACCTGCTTCATATATAATATAATATATATATATATATATATATATATATATATATATATACTTCTTTTACCCTTGGCAGTCTTTTCGCCTTGGTCATTCCTTCCGTTTACATGCCAGGAAAAAGCGGTTGTTTTGTGTGAATTTTATCCGGAGCAAAACAGCATATCGTTAACAAATTCCACGCAAATGTCCATGTTTTCTATGGCTCCCCTTTATATATATATATATATATATATATATATATATATATATATATATATATATTGTGTGTGTGTGTGTGTGTGTGTGTGTGTTGTGTTGTCTATATATACATGTGTGTGTGCTTAAGTGTGTGTGTGTTTGTGTGTGCGCATGTGTGTATATGTGCGATTATTACGTACTTATATATACATATACATATATATATGTTTAAAAATATATATGTTATATATATATATATATATATAGTATGAACAAAAAGTAATAAAGACAAACAGGAATATTTCTTGTATGTTGTTTTATTTCTCAACTAGTTTCGACCTTACGTCATCGTCAGGAGAAAATTTCTTATTTGAAGAAATTGTTTATAGATTTTTTGAAAGGGAGCATTATGGAAGAACTATAAAAATTGAAGTGTTTTTGAGGGTTTGACATGCTATTAAAATCCGGGTAGAAGAGTGGGTTATTAGTAGCAAGTCCATCTGTTCCGTGAAAAACCTATTTGAGGTGGGTTATTTTTTTAATGCTCTTATATATGTGAAGGACGGTTCTTGGGAGTTGTGTGTATGACCATATATGTATACAAATAAATGTATGTGTGTGCATACATATATGTGTGTGAATGTGAGTGTGTGTATGTATCTCGGTACTGTGCGCATGACTTTTAGATTTTTGATTGGGTCAAAAGTGGCTTGTTTCATATGTGGCGGTCAGTGTTTGTTTATTTAGGGGCCATCAGCCCCCTTCATAGTTGTTGGCTCGACTATATATATATTATATATATATATATATATATATATATATATATATATATATATATGGGTAGTGGATTTTCTTCTCTCTAGATGGGGAGTGTTTAAAATGGTAATGCTGGTATTAGTACAGAATGTTGGATTTAACTTGACCAATTCTTACAATTCAACATTCTGGACTAACCCCTGCATCACCATTCTAACACCCCCCCATCTAGAGAGAAGAAAATCCACTACCCACCCCCGAACCACCCCTACCCCTACTGACAACCTCCTGTTTTCACCATTTTGAGAATGTCCATCATTGAAGCAAAAACTATATTCAAGTCCTGAAGAAGGTCTAATAGACCGAAACGTTGCATCGTCGACAATAAAGATCCAGTTTGCCATAACACACCATGTTTGTCTACCTTTCTCCATATATATATATATATATATATATATATATATTATATATATATATATATATATTATTATTATTATATTATAATGGAGATTGTGAGTTTTTCTGTCTGTAACCGAAACTATATTACTATACAAATCACAATTCCCTTTGTTATTTACATCACATTCTCCATGATTTTATTTTTTTATTTAAAACCCAATTATTAATAAAATTGTTTTACATCATTAAGACTGTTAACCATATCTACATACTAATAACATGCAATTGTATTTATATATACAACAAAATAGCGGTTTTCAGTGTCAATGGGAAGGCTAATTTGCATTTTGATATTAAAAATTTGATTTTAATAAATATTTGCTTAGTATTATTGATTTCTAATTGTTTGGTTTTATCTTATTGAATATGAGAGCAACAAATCTCTTCAATAAATCTTTAAAGAAATCCATTAACAAGAAGAAATAACTGTAATATTATTCTTTACTTTCTATCTTAACTAAATATTTAAATTAGGAAAATTTATCAAAGACAGACGGGGAGTAATGTAAAATGATGGAAGAGTTAGTTTCAAAGTTGTTCTATTTTCAATCATACCCCCTGTTCAAAATCTTTTTATCTGCATTCTTATTCAGTTTCATCAGCCTTTCTAATTTAAATATATTTTATTATATTAAAACTTAAATACTAGCACCCGGAGGGTGCATATATTTGATAATATATATATATATTATATATATATATATATAATATATATGTATCCGTTTTTCTTCGCTTCCAGTCTTTTCTCCATGGTCGTTCCTACTGTTCGCTTGCCAAGAAAAGTTGTTTTGTGTGTTTGTGTTTTTGTTTGTTTGCTTGTATGTTTGAATGTTTGTATATTTTTGTTTCATCTTTTCCCCCCTTGTTTACTAAGTCTAATCCTGGGGTTTTATGGCCCTCTCGCCAGAAACCCACGATGACCATTAGCCCAACATCCGAACAGCACCACTCCATAACAAATCAGTCTGACAAAAGCAGTGACCTACTTATTTTTATCTATAATTTTATTTATAAGCCATAAGTCTGGAGTTCGATCCACAGAAGTGACACGACACTGATCGCCTTATATAATATATATAATATATATATATATATATATATATATATATATATATATACTAGAAAAAAGTAATAGTAATCCAACGTACAGTGTTTTAGAAGAGTGCTCAATATCTGTGATAGAGCGTTGATAGTTCAATGAAAAATCAAACAAAACAAATAAAAGTTTTTTGCTTTTTTATTTATTTATTTCGGAACGGTATTACAACTAGCGGTTTCTTGCTGAAAGCATTTCATCATGAAAACCGTGGTTTAAAAAAAAAAAAAATAAAAAATCGTGGTTTTACCTGAATGAATGCTTTCAGCAAGAAACCGCTAGTTGTAATACCGTTCCGAAATAAATAAAATAAAAGCAAAAAACTTTTATTTGTTTTTTGATTTTTCATTGAACTATATATAATATATATATATATATATATATATATATATAGTATGAACAAAAGTAATAAGACAAACAGGAATATTTCTTGTATGTTGTTTATTCTCAACTAGTTTCGACCTTAGGTCATCGTCAGGGGGAAATTTCTTATTTGAAGAAATTGTTCATAGATTTTTTGAAAGGGAGCATTATAGAAGAACTATAAAAATTGAAAGTGTTTTTGCGGGTTTGACATGCTATTAAAATCCGGGTAGACGAGTTGTCACGAAAAGTCATGACTTAGATTTATAGACTATTCCAAGTAGCAGAATTGAGATATGAAAAAAAACAACAAAAAACAATAAAAAATATCTTTTAAGTTCGTTGCTAAATTGTTCTAAAATTACTTTCCTAATGAATTTCAAGGATAACCAGACAAGGATTCAACTGATATTGCACATTTTTTTTTATTTTAAGGAATAGAGCAAGTATCAACGGACAAGGATTAACTGATACTACATCTTTCTACTTCAAGGAATAAATCATATCTTTATTCCACAAGTAATATCCTTTGAATCTGTATTCAGTACAATAGCGGAAATAAAGCCCCTAAAATCACCACCACCATCACCATCATCATCATCATCATCATCATATCAATTCTCTATCTGGAGTCAAAAGAAGTCGTGGTGTGTTGGAATACCCGACGCAAGCGACTACGTCATCTAGTTCGTATTATTCATTCTCTTCTTGTCCATTGTTTCACTGAATATTTCCAATTACTTGCCTTTGGCTAAAATTCCATGTCAAATCATCCAGAAAAAAAGTAAAATAGTCACCCATCTCTTTCAATTTTTCTGAATTTTCCCCCGGGTGTATGGACTATGTTAGTGTTAGACAATTCCCAAAATGTGAGCTTCCAATTCCAAAAATTGGCGATTTTTAGCTCTCCAAATTTTGTGGGGTTGGCGAAAAATGGCGACTTTTGTATCCACCTCCTTCTCCTCCTCCTCCTCCTCCTCATCATCATCATCATCATCATCAGCAGCAGCAGCAGCAGCAGTACAATTACGTATTAGTTGTGATGTGTTGGATTGCCCAACCCAAGCGACTATGTCAGCTAGTATGTATGTTTTCATTTTCTTCTTTTCAATTGTCCCACTGAATATTTCCAACTTGATTTGACGGCTGTAATAACGTGTTGGCCACCATAACTAATAACTAATTCCCTTCTCTTCATTCAAAAAAAAAAAAAAATAAAACCCCTCCTTTCTCTCCGGAGTTGCTCTCCCAGTTATCTCGCAAACAAATGATGTGATGGATTGCCCGACGTAAGCGACTACATCAGCTAGTACGTATTATTCATTCTCTTCTTTTCTATTGTCTCACTGAATATTTCAAATTACTCCCTTTGTCTTCTTTCATCCTCGTGTTAATTCCCTATCCGAGTAAAAAGAAGTTGCGATGTGATGGATTACCCGACGTAAGCGACTATGTCAGCTAGTACGTATTTTTTCATTCTCTTCTTTTCTATTGTCTCAGTGAATATTTCCATTTCGTTTGTCTCCTTTCATCATTTGTTAATTTTCTATCCAAGTAAAAAAAAAAAAGTGATGATGCGATGGATTACCCGACGCACGCAACTACATCAGCTAGTACGCATCTTTTCATTCTCTTCTTTTCTATTGTCTCACTGAATATTTCCAACTTGATTTGACGGCTGTAATAACGTGTTGGCCACCATAACTAATAACTAATTCCCTTCTCTTCATTTAAAAAAAATAAAAAAATGAAACCCCTCCCTTCTCCCCGGAGTTGCTCTCCCAGTTATCTCGCAAACAAATGATGTGATGGATTGCCCGACGTAAGCGACTACTTCAGCTAGTACGTATTATTCATTCTCTAATTTTCTATTGTCTCACTGAATATTTCCAATTACTCCCTTTGTCTTCTTTCATCATCATGTTACTTCCCTATCCGAGTAAAAAGAAGTTGCGATGTGATGGATTACCCGACGTAAGCGACTACATCAGCTAGTACGTATTTTTTCATTCTCTTCTTTTCTATTGTCTCACTGAATATTTCCAACTTGATTTGACGGCTGTAATAACGTGTTGGGCACCATAACTAATAACTAATCACCTTCTCTCCATTTAAGAAAAAAATAAAATAAAACCTCTCCTTTCTCCCCGGAGTTGCTCTCCCAGTTATCTCGCAACCAAATGATGTTTTGGATTGCCCGACGTAAGCGACTACATCAGCTAGTACGTATGTTTTCATTTTCTTCTTTTCTATTGTCTCTGTGAATATTTCCATTTCGCTTGTCTTCTTTCATCCTCATATTAATTCCCTATCTGAGTAAAAAGAAGTTGCGATGTGATGGATTACCCGACGCAAGCGACTACATCAGCTAGTATGTATTTTTTCATTCTCTTGTTTTCTATTGTCTCACTGAATATTTCCAATTACTGCCTTTCTGGTTTAGAACTTTATTTGACGGCTGTAATAACGTGTTGGGTACCATAACTAATAACTAATCCTCTTCTCTCAATTTAAGAAAAAAATAAAAATAAAACCCCTCCTTTCTCCCCGGAGTTGCTCTCCCAGTTATCTCGCAACCAAATGAAGTGATGGATTATCCGACGTAAGCGACTACGTCAGCTAGTATGTATGTTTTCATTTTCTTCTTTTCCATCGTCTCACTGAATATTTCAATTTCGTTTGTCTTCTTTCATCATTTGTTAATTTTCTGTCCAAGTAATAAAAAAAAATTGTGATTTGATGGATTACCCGACGCAAACGACTACATCAGCTAGTTGCTCTCCCAGTTATCTCGCCACTCGAATGATGTGTTGGATTGCCCGACGTAAGCGATTACATCAGCTAGTACGTATTTTTTAAATTTTATTTTCAATTGTCTCAGTGAATATTTCCATTTCGTTTGTCTTCTTTCATCCTCATGTTGATTCCCTATCCGAGTAAAAAGAAGTTGTGATGCGATGGATTACCCGACGCAAGCGACTACATCAGCTAGTACATATTATTCATTCTCTTCTTTTCTATTGTCTCAGTGAATATTTCAAATTACTGCCTTTGTCTTCTTTCTGGTTTAAAACTTGATTTGACGGCTGTAATAACGTGTTGGGCACCATAACTCTTCATTTAAGAAAAAATAAAATAAAATAAAACCCCTCCTTTCTCCCCGGAGTTGCTCTCCCAGTTATCTCACAATCAAATGAAGTGATAGATTATCCGACGTAAGCGACTACTCAGCTAGTACATATGTTTTCATTTTCTTCTTTTTCCATTGACTCAGTGAATATTTCCATTTTGTTTGTCTCTTTTCATCATTTGTTAATTGCCTATCCGAATAAAAAAAAGTTGTAATTCGATGGATTTACCCGACGTAAGCGACAACAACAGCTAGTACGTATTTTTTCATTTTCTTCTTTTCCATTGACTCAGTGAATATTTCCATTTCGTTTGTTTTCTTTCATCATTTGTTAATTTTCTATCCAAGTAAAAAAAAAAAAGTTACGGTGTGATGGATTACCCGACGTAAGCGACTACATCAGCTAGTACGTATTTTTTCATTCTCTTCTTTTCTATTGTCTCAGTGAATATTTCCAATTACTCCCTTTGTCTTCTTTCTGGTTTAAACTTGATTTGACGGCTGTAATAACGTGTTGGGCACCATAACTAATAACTAATCCCCTTCTCTTCATTTAAGAAAAAAATAAAATAAAACCCCTCCTTTCTCCCCGGAGTTGCTCTCCCAGTTATCTCACAACCAAATGATGTTTTAGATTGCCCGACGTAAGCGACTACATCAGCTAGTACGTATGTTTTCATTTTCTTATTTTCCATTGTCTCTGTGAATATTTCAAATTACTCCCTTTGTCTTCTTTTATCATCATGTTAATTCCCTATCCGAGTAAAGAGAAGTTACGGTGTGATGGATTACCCGACGTAAGCGACTACATCAGCTAGTACGTATTTTTTCATTCTCTTCTTTTCTATTGTCTCACTGAATATTTCCATTTCGTTTGTCTCCTTTCATCATTTGTTAATTTTCTATCCAAGTAAAAAAAAAATTTAAAAAAAAGTTGTGATGCGATGGATTACTCGACGTAAGCGACTACATCAGATAGTATGTATGTTTTCATTTTCTTCTTTTTCATTGTCCCACTGAATATTTCAAATTACTCCCTTTGTCTTCTTTCATCATCATGTTAATTCCCTATCCGAGTAAAAAGAAGTTGCGACGTGATGGATTACCCGACGTAAGCGACTGCATCAGCTAGTACGCATCTTTTCATTCTCTTCTTTTCAATTGTCCCACTGAATATTTCCAACTTGATTTGACGGCTGTAATAACGTGCTGGGCACCATAACTAATAACTAATTCCCTTCTCTTCATTAAAAAAAAAAATAAAAAAATGAAACCCCTCCTTTCTCCCCGGAGTTGCTCTTCCAGTTATCTCGCAACCAAATGATGAGATGGATTACCCGACGTAAGCGAGTACATCAGCTAGTACGTATTTTTTTCATTTTCTTCTTTTCCATTGACTCAGTGAATATTTCCATTTTGTTTGTCTTCTTTCATCATCATGTTAATTTTCTATCCAAGTGAAAAAGAAGAAGTTGAGATGTGATGGATTACCCAACGCAAACGACTACTTCAGCTAGTACGTATTTTTCCATTCTCTTGTTTTCTATTGTCTCACTGAATATTTCCAATTACTCCCTTTGTCTTCTTTCTGGTTTAAAACTTGATTTGACGGCTGTAATAACGTGTTGGGCACCATAACTAATAACTAATCCCCTTCTCTCCATTTAAAAAAAAAATAAATAAAACAAAACCCCTCCTTTCTCCCCGGAGTTGCTCTCCCAGTTATCTCGCAACCAAAAAACGCGGCAAATTAGAAGCTCATAAATATTCATGACGTCATAATAACAGAACGTGTTCGATTTTTATGCCCAATAAATTACATCAATTTCTTTCTGAAAATCACGTCCTGCTTGTTTCCTTTATTTAATAATGTTTGAATTCTAAGAACAAGTTTAGCTTAGTTTGACACAAGGACATGGGCAGCTCGTTTATGGAGTCATGGGTTTATTTTCCCAGTACCCCACTCGTACCGAGTCAGGCACGAAGGCTCTATTTATGTGGGACCACCCACAAGCCGAGACTCATGGGTGGCGGGTAGAAAAATTGCGTCGATCCCGTCGGCATTCCCCCTCAAGGAGGGCGCCTCAGGCGCTGGGCAATGAACCCAGCCCTGCCCCTTTAAGTCAAGGGGGCAGGTATTGCCTGGAGAGATGGCCCTCTGGGATCGCCGCTAATAATTTACTATCTCACCGGTCCAGTGGCCGAAGTGGAGTCATGGGTGTAAATGTAATTGTTGTTATTGTTGTTTCCTTTGTTTAATAACTAGCAGCAACTACCCGGCGTCGCCTGGTTAGAGAGGGATTTTTTAAAAAAGTTAGTCCCGCAGATCTATTATTACTGAATCATGAGTTCAATCCTCGTGGGATGCCCCATTTCAATCCCTATGTGTAAAAAAAAAAAAGACCTTGCATTTATTTTATTACTAGCAGTGGCTACCCGGCGTCGTCTGGTTAGAAAGAGATTTTTTTTAAGTTAGTCCCGCAGATCTATTATTACTGAGTCGTGAGTTGAATCCTTGCAGGATGCCCCATTTAAATCCCTATGTAAAAAAATAGACCTTGCATTGATCCAGCTACTCTAAAAAAGAAATGTTAATGTCTACTATCTAAAATATTAAATGAACAAAAAAAAAATTCCATTCTGTTATCATTCAAATTTAATTTTTTAAATTATCCTCACGAATATAAATCAAATCTCTATCATTTTTGCTCAAAAACCGAGCCCTGGTGATATTCAATGTGTATATATATTCACTTTGTCATTAATTGTTTTATTTTCGAAGTTTTCTCCGGACATACAGATTCACACAACTGCCATTTATATGGATAGAAAATCAAGTCCTGGTGATATATATATATATATATATATATATATATATATATATATATATATATATTATATATTTACTTTGTCGTCAATTATTTTATTTTCAAAGTTTCCACCAGACAGAGAGATTCACACAACTGCCCTTTATATATGTACTACTGGCGTCGCCTGTTATAGAGGGGGGATTTTAAAAAGTTAGTCTCGCAGATCCATTATTACTTATCGCGAGTGAGATTCTCGCTGGTTGCCCCATAAAAATCCCCACGGAAATATATAACAATATAGTAAGAAATTTCCATTCAAGGATTTACAATTAAAAAAAAATGAAGATATAAATGATGCAATTAATTCAATCAATCAATATTATATTTCAAAGAAAAAAAAAATTAAAAAATAAACAAAATAACATGCAAATGACGTTCCCTTCTGTTACTTTTCAAATTTGAATTTCTAAATTTCTTCCCAAATATAAATCAAATCTTCATTATTATTGCTCAAAAACCAAGCCCTGGTCGTATTTAATGTGTATATATACTTACTTAGTCATTAATTGTTTTATTTTCGAAGTTTCCTCCGGACATACACATACACACAATTTCCCTTTATATATGGATAGATAGATGTTTGAATTTTAAGAACAAGCATACCTCAAATTTAGCTTAGTTTGACACAAGGACATGGGCACCCCATTCTAAAATTTAAAACCAAAATCTTGATATTTTACCATATTTATGCAGGTCCTTAGCTAGTATATCTCTGTAGCATCTTATTTTATGGTCAGAATTCAAAATAGTCGGGCCAAATTTATTTATTAGAATGTAGGAGGAATACGATCAAAAAATAAAGAGAATTTATTTTAATCTCTAGTCACACTATTACGTTCACTTTCCCGCCCTGTCGGCTGGGGCGTTAGAATGCACCGACTGTACCTCTGCAGAGGGGTAAGACTCCCCCAATGGGGCCACCTGTTGGCCGTGGGTGGCGACCCGTGATGCTTAAGGATAGAGCCAAGGTGGATGAGCAGTTCATGACTTGCAATACTCCACTTTGGCCCTATCTTGGGCTAGACGGGCGGTCGGAGAGGCCCCCTCCGATCAATCGGCTGGTCACGTCAAGCCCTATCACCTATTTGATTTTCGCAACCCTATTGCTCTTATGGCAAGCCCCAACCCCTTTTTATCATATGGGTGCTAGAAGGCGGTGGCTGCGGGTCTACATGTCCTGGGAATGACGTTAAACTCTATCTGATGGTGAGGTTCCAGTTTTGGAGGTTTGGGGAATGTGGAGCACCTCTTCATCACCATTGCTCACTGGTCCACTCTGACCCAGAGTGGTAGTACCTGTTAGGGTCCCATCTATGGGTTAAATAGAAAAATGTATTTATGAAAAAATTGTATTATCCATTATGAATTGATTTATTTCAAAACTTTATCGGCATTAAATGACCCACTGAGGTTGATATGCCGTAAAACAAACCAAATCAAACCAAACGTTCACTTTCTGACTAATACTCTTAGAATATGTATGACCCCCCCTCAGTCCCCCAACTATGGGTTAAATAGTACAACTACCATTCTTCTATAATGATGGCGTTGGCATTAAATAACCCAAGCAGGTTGATATGTCATTTAACAAAGAAACAAAAAACAAATCTCGAACTCTTCGAATACTTATGCAGGTCCTTCTAGTATATCTTTGTAGCATCTTATTTTCACTGCTTACGTCATATTACCCCAAAATCGTCATAACATAGAATAAATACACTCAAAATTTGAACATGCAACATTAGACAGTCCTCATTGTTTTTTAAAACAAGTTTTAATAAATACATGACTGGTATTATATATCTATATATAGTTTGTTTTATTTTAATACATATTTAAAGTTTACATTTCAAATTGTTTTATTTTTTAATCCTTTAATGAATTTGATGATTTTACTTACTTAGGGTACAGACTCGCTGACATTGAATTTTTTTACTATCACCCCCCAGGCAATATGTTTCAAAAATCTATTTTTACATCGCCCGGAGTGCGTTTTTTTATTTTGTACTAGTTATTATAATGGAGATTGTGCATTTATTTGTCTTTAACCGAAACTATATCAATACTCAAATCACAATTCCCTTAGTTATTTACGTCACATTCTCCATGATTTTATTTTTATTTAAACCTCAATTATTAATAAAATTGTTTTACATTATTAATACTGTTGGCCGTATCTACATGGTATTTACCTGGTACCCGACTTGTACGGGTTAGGCATAAGGCACTATTAACATGGGACCCTCCACAAACCGAAGCGGGAATGACATTAAACTCTAGCTGATGGTGAGATTCCAGTTTTGGAGGTTTGTGGAATGTGGAGCACCCCTTCATCACCATTGCTCCCTGGTCCACTCTGACCCGGAGTGGTAGTACCTGTTGGGGCCCCATCTATGGGTTAAATAGAAAAATGTATTTATAAAAAAATTGTATTATCCATTAAGAATTGATTTATTTCAAAACTTTATCGGCATTAAATGACCCACTGAGGTTGATATGCCGTAAAAAAAACAAACAAACCAAATCATTTTTTTTATTATATTAAAACTTAAATCCTTGCAATGAATGACGGGAGTGATGGAAGAGTAAGATTCAGTTGTTTTATTTTGCGATTATATACCTCTGTTTCAAATCTTTTTATCTATATTCTTATTTAGTTTTATTAGCGTATCTAATTTGATATCATTTTTTTTATTATATTAAAAATTAAATCCTTGCAATGAATGACGGGAGTGATGGAAGAGTAAGATTCAGTTGTTCTATTTTTCGATTATACCCCCCCCCCACTCTGTTTCAAATCTTTTTATCTGTATTCTTATTTAGTTTTATAAGTAAAGTAAAGTCGTCGGGGCGGCCTAAAGTCGGTATCAGCCAGTCAGCGAGGGAGTCTATCCCCTTTTCAATAGCGCTAGACCGAGGAGATTGTTTTTAGCATCTGAGGTGGAGTGCCACACCTTCCATCAGCTCCTTACTTTACCGCACAGATCCCTGTGCTACTCATACGCTGAGTTGGCGGGGACCGGTATCGAACTAGGAACCTTGTGGTTTCTAGCCGAACGCTCTAACGACTGAGCTAGCCTGGCACCAACTTAAATAAATGCATCCGGACGGTGTATATATTTGCTGGTAATTCTAATATTTTCTAGTTGATCGTGTGCATAGCCTACCTGATATTGGCAAGTGTGTTTTTCCGAATCGTTCAGCAAAATGAACGTCACTATTACGACACGTGTCAGCCAACGTTGTCGCGGGAAACGCCGTAGCGTTTATCAGATCGAATATCGTTAGGCTAATTACATTTCAGCGTTTAAATTTGAAAGGATCGGGCATTATCTGTCGTCCATCTTGAAAAATGGCCGACTTTTGATGTTATTTCTATGTTTCGGTCCTTTTTTCTTTTTTCTTCCCTCTGAAAATTATCGATCCTGACCTCATTCTATAATATTAACCTCCCTTTTTTTTCCTTCTTGCATTCCTGAATAGAACCTTATCTTAGAAAATGAAATAAAATAAAAACAAAGAAAAAAAAAAAATGAAACGAAAAAAAAACGTATTTCTCAACAGGAGAATGTAGAGTATCGTTAAATTCTAACAGGAATCGTTTTGTCTGATCTTTTTAAAGATAAGACTTGATAATTTGTATTACTTTGATTTTTCGGTCTGTTGTCCTCAACTTTATTGTTAAATACTCAATTTTTCGGCCAATGTACCTTCCGGCCATCTTCAGGTGGTTCTTGTTATTTTTTGTTATCATTTTAACAGGAATCGTTTTGTCTGATTTTTTTCAAAGATAAGGCTTGATAATTTATATTACTTTGATTTTTCGGTCTGTTGTCCTTAACTTTATTGTTAAATACTCAATGTTTCGGCCAATGTACCTTCCGGCCATCTTCAGGTGGTTCTTGTTATTTTTTGTTATCATTTTAACAGGAATCGTTTTTCAGATTTTTTTTAAAGATAAGGCTTGATAATTTGTATTACTTTGATTTTCCGGTCTGTTGTCCTCAACTTCATTGTTAAATACTCAATGTTTCGGCCAATGTACCTATAATCAAAAGATTTTATTTATTGAAGAAAATTTTTTAAGAATTTATATTTTTACAGAATTGTACCAAATAAAATTTAGTTAAAAATAATTCTATAAATTAGATATTTTTATTTCCTCCGATTAAAAAAAAGAATTATTATTAAGTATTATTTAGCATTTAAAAATTGATTTAAGTATCATTACTCTATTGTATTTTATATAATATTTATTTACACTAAAACTAAATGTTTGTTAAATGTAAAATAAATAAGGTGAATGTTTGGGTTTTTTTTATTTCAAAATTTTTAGAAATAATCAAAACAATAAAAAATCATTTTGTATAGTTAATTGATTTTAAATCAAACATACATCAATTTAGATATTCTAGCTACAGGTATGTTCACAATTCATGACTGTCCATAAATTGTAACAACAAGCTGTAAATTTTTTTTAAAATCCGGGGTGTGTTAAACTAAACTAAGCTTATTAAAACATATCTCTTGAGGGCGACTTGGTCATGATTGTCGGGGCCAAAAGCCTTGACCCCTTTCTCTGAATGTAAGCGTGCTGATGCAAGCACAGCTAACGTGCGTATTTTCGCACGTACGCAAACCCTTTCCAGACAAATCCAGTTTCGCTGTTTTAAGCTCCACCATTTTAGATGAACGTGTATCGTGGCACGTAGCCACATCCCTTCTCCACTATTTCATAATCACTGACGAACTTTTGCCTGACGTCATTCGATCCTTCCGGTAAATTCCGTGTACATAAGAAAGTCGTTTTGCGATGACAACAACAGTTCCAGCCAGCCGGCAACCTCGACGATCCTGATTCCTGTTCTGGACGAATCACCTTTCCTGAACGTCTGCCTTTTGCCGCTAGACGACTTGCCTCTTCCTTTGCTGTGTCATTATCTCCAGTCGTTTCACTTATTCAAACGTCTGTGGGGTCGACATCCTTATCGGCCCCACAAATACTCAAACCTTTTGCTGGCAATATCGAGCAAAATATTTAGATATTAAATATTTGCGACCAGGTAGGCGGCCGTTTAGCCCGTGTAACTCGAACACCCGTCACATTTCACCTCAATCGGGTCCCGGTTGAAATATTCACCTGGGGGTCGGAAAATTACGATTGGTTTTATGTCATTGTCTGGCGAATAAGTGTTATCTTCATCCTGGCCCAGGTGACCTCGACTGTCACACACGACCCCCCACACCCAACCTACTGTGGCTTGATGGACATAAATGCAGAGGGCGCCACTTTCGTTCCGGAGCACTGGAGCAAGAGACGTGGAAAGAAACACCGTTGTCTGTTTCCCTGACACATTGATTGCCACCGACCTTAATTGTCTTATTCGACAGAATGACTGTCGAGCACACACACACACACACACATATATATATATATATATATATATATATATATATGTGTGTGTGTGTGTGTGTGTGTGTGAGAGAGAGAATGGAAAATGAATCCGACAATATGAGGAAAAAATTAGTAAAGAAAAGAAATGTAGATGGATAAAAATGAATTTTATCGATATCACTTTTAATCGATATCACTTACACATGTGTTTCGGTCTGTTTATCAAAATCTATACGGTTTTACGTTATTATTATTATTATTATTATTATTAAAATAATCAGATGGAGTTTGAAATGATGATGATAATAATAATAGGAAAAATGCATAAAATGTTCCGTACAGATTTTGCCGACCTTCATCAGAGTGATTTTCAAATGTTCGAAAAAAAAAATCGTTATTTTTTAAATAGTTATGAACGCAGAGGCCGTTAGAGACAGTTTCAAAATGGAGTTTAACCCAACCTACTAAGATTAAATTCAGGAAGAATTAAAAAGATATCAGTTTAGCTATATAAAATAACCGGAAGAAATTCCACTGAATCTCTCTGATGAAGGTGTTGGAGTAACACCGAAACCGCGGTCGGGAGACAACTTCTTTTACAACTATATATCTTATTATAATGGAGATTGTGTGTTTTTCTGTCTGTAACCGAAACTATATTACTACTCAATTCACTGTTCCCTTAGTTATTTACATCACATTCTCCATGATTTTATTTTTATTTAAACTTCAATGAATAATAAAATTGTTTTACATTATTAAGACTGTTGACCATATCTACATACTAATAATACGCAATTGTATTTATATACACAACAAAATACTGGTTTACAGTGTGAATGGGAAGGCTAATTTGCATATTGATCTTAAAAAATTGATTTTAATAAATATATGCTAAGTATTATTGATTTCTAATTGTTTGGTTTTATCTTATTGAATATGAGCAAAAATCTCTGGGATAAATCTTAAAAGAAATTCATTAAAAAGAAGAAATAACTGTAATATTATCCTTTACTTCCTATTTTAAGTAAAGAGTTAAATTAGGAAAATTTACCAATGAAAGACGGGAGTAATGGAAAATGATGGAAGAGTTAGTTTCAAAGCTGTTCTATTTTTCGATAATACCCACCTCTGTTCCAAATCTTTTTATCTGCATTCTTATTTAGTGTTATTAGCCTTTCTAATTTAACATGATATTTATCACATTAAAACTTAACAACTTGCACCCGGAGGGTGCATAAATTTGCTAGTATATATATATATATATATATAATATAATATATATATATATATCTATATAATAAGAATATCAGCTATTAAAAAATTGACATTAAATTGCCCACAAGATTTGATATGCCATAAAACAAAGAACCAATCAAATTAAAACACTATCCAAGAGTTGCCTGTTCACTTTACAATGCAATGTATTCTTCCGCGTCCATTCGGCACTATTTACTTTGAAGAATCTGTGTGTCTCTAAGAAAAATATCAAACGTTAATAGAGAACGATTTACAATCGTAAATTTCGTGCTGTAA